>CAOLHI010003100.1:0-234966 GCA_948474755.1 Ctenosaura bakeri | reverse complement strand
TTCCCTCTTCAGATTTGTCCCTTTCTGAGAGGAGAGCGAGTGGGGAGAGTGATTTCCTTTTTGCATGTAAAATCCAATCGGGGGCCCTTTTGCACGACATGATTGTAACTCTATATTCCACTTTAACTGCCATGGTTCCATCCGATGGAATCTTGAGACTGACAGGTTATGGGGAATCATTTCTCTAAACTTCCAGTTCCAAGATTCAGACTATTTTACTGTTGCAACACACTAACAACCCCAAGATTCCATGGGATGCAGCCACGGCAGTTGAGGTGGAATCATAGTGCTATAACTGCATAGTATGAAAGGCTCCCAGGTAAATAGTGACAACATACATCTTCTGTTGGTGTATACATAGGTTATTGCTGTTGTTGATTTAAATCATATTCCCATTGACAATGTGGTATCACACAAGCCTCGGTCATCTGGCCATGATCTGGCTTTGAGCCAAAAGCAATAACTGTCAGCTTTGAAATGGATAGCATGGCTTGAAGTAATCATCTGCCGTCTGTTAGATGTGGTGGTTTGAAAGCATAAAGTGAAGAGGAAACAGCACTTGTTTGTCAACTTGAATCACTTAGTAATATTTTCTCCTTGGAGAGGGAGGCCTTTCAGCAGGTAGAGCACTATGATTATTGCCAAAGAGATATTGCAGCAACCCTCAGGTGGTGTAGTGGTTGGAGCATTGGACTGCTGCGAACCTGCAGGCCAGGGTTTGATTCCCCACTTGACCATGGAAATCCACAGGGTGATCTTGGGTGGATCACACATCCTCAGGCCCAGAACTCTCTCGTAGGTGTGCCTTAGGGTCACCATAAGTCAGAAGTGACTTGAAGGCACAAAACAACAACAATGTGTGGAAAAGCATACAAACTGTAGAGCTGAGCTGCACACTTATGTACTCCATCTGTTGTGTGTTAATAGTTTCTGTATGTTTTTTGTATCTGTTTTGTGTTGTAATTATATTTGGGGATTTTTTGGGGAAAAATGTTATTATAAGCCATATATTGACTCTCATTTTTGGGACACTGGCAGGATAGGAATGAAATAAATAAATAATCTGCAATCCAGCTTCTTTTCAGTGAAAATTTACTATTTTCAAACGTAGCATAGAAGACATGTTACCTCGTTTGTTTGTTTGTTTGTTTATATATCACTGTGCATAGCAGTTTGCAGAGCCCAACTGGACACATCCCTGCCCTGAGGTGGTTACAACACAGAAAGAAGAGACCAAGGGAGAGGTGGAGTCTGGGTGAACGGGGAAGTAACATGCAGTTGCTTCAGTTGTATGCAACTAGTCTGAGCTACGGAAGGGTATGGAGTGGGAAACTGTTTCAAAGTGGGACCAAACCTTCCCCTTGCTCTGCAGCCCTCCACAGGCCAGATGACATTGGGGGCTTTCTTGCCTAGCAGTACAGCTGGGAACCAGGCTACACTTCTTCCTCCTCTTTCTCATGTTGACAAACACTGCCTGACAGCAGCCAGCTTTGTTCTTTCTTCCCAGGGCGGAGAGGAGCAGGAATGAAGCTTTCTGAGTTGGCACTTTCAGGACCTTCTGAGACTCAGCTGAAAGCCCCAGATGAAAGCAGGGGACCGTTCACGCTATGGTGTACAGTGCGCCCTCTTCTGATGAAACTGCCACACACATGAATGCAAGGTCACACGAAGTATTGCTCCCATTATAATTAATAGATGTGGTGAGCCCACACCTATACAAGTGCAGGCACACATACATTGTGTCCATTGACTACAATGGAACCCAATGCTCACGTTCTTCGTTTTACACTGGGGTTCCTGTATATACACATATGCAGCGGGTGCACTGTAATGTCTCTTAAAAGCTGGTCTCCTTTTAGTACAGCTGAAGATTATTTAATTGGTTGAGGCCCCTGTGTTGGTTAGACTTTGTTCACAGTGCTCTTGGTGGTGTTTGTTGTTGTATAATAAACCTAGTCCCTGCTGTTTTGGAGCCTGCTTTATAGAAATCTTGAAGATAAGACATTATACACACTACACAGTTATAGTGCTATGATTCCACTTTATCTATCTTGTGGAGTTCTGGGATCTGCAGTTTAAGGAGATGCAGTTAGAGTTCTCAGCCAGAGAGCTCTAGTGCCTTACTAGGCTGCAAACCCCAGGCATCCATAAGATGCAGCTGTGGAAATTAAACTGGAATCGTAGTTATATAATTATGTAGTGTGAAAGGGTCTTGGGAAAGGAATCCCTGCTATCTCTGATCCTGTGCTTTTCCAAAAGAGTAATGTATTCTGAAGTAAGAAGAGATATTTTAAGATATTTAAAGAACAGTGGAGCTAGAGAGGTGTATGAGCAAAGAGGTGAAAGGATTAAGGCTCTGGAGGTCTCTGGAGGTAAGGATCAGGGCTTGTGCTAGATTCCATAGCATGCAGAACAACTAGCAAGGTGA
Source organism: Ctenosaura bakeri (assembly GCA_948474755.1). NCBI lineage: Eukaryota > Metazoa > Chordata > Lepidosauria > Squamata > Iguanidae > Ctenosaura > Ctenosaura bakeri. The sequence continues at coordinate 232,538 of CAOLHI010003100.1, read as the reverse complement.
ATGATTTTGCAGCCAAATGCAGAACAAATTAGCAGGAACCAGCACAAGAGAATGGAAGTCAAGAGAGGGGGTGATGAATTTATTTGCTTGTTTTAAGTGGAGCTCTGCACTTTCTCATGTCTCTGAATAGATAAAAGCACTGCAAACATAAAAGGTAGACCTGCAGACCTGGTAGGGTTCCAAGAACTTTCTCAGGGAGGCTAATTGCTGTAATATACCTGGAATACTAATTCCTGGATTGCCATCTTCTAAGACAAGAAATCCCTGCCCCCACCAGAGTTAGACAAAGTGATATTGTCTATTCTTTCGGCTATTTTATTTGTTGAAAGTTGGCTTTGTTTTCTTTCCTTGTCCCTTTGTGGCATCAGAATCCATCAATAACTCTGTGCAGTTCACCTCCCTCTCTCCCACACCTGCCTTGTTCTGTGCTGCAATGTATTTTACTGTGTTTCATTACCCGAAAGCCGCAGGCTGCTGCTGAGTCTGTGGTGATGCTAAGATCAATTAAAGCTTAATAAAAGGAGAAAGAGGTTGTGTGATTGCAGACTGGATAGAGTTGTTGGAAGGTACAGTTTAGGTAAATAATGTCCTCCTTGCTCAGTGTTAAGCTTTAGAGTTTGTTGACCAAGCAGAACTGCAGGTTCCGTTCTTTGGCTTGATGTTTCAGCTGTTAACAGTGTGACAACTACATTCTCCAGAGCAGCAGTTTTCAGCTTCGCAAGATACAAGACCTAGCTATAGTTCTAGCCTGCAGTACATAAGTGGCATAAAGAGCAGATAAAGCTTTTGGTTCAGGGGCTGTGAATATACAGTGGCAGAAAATTGGGGGATGGGTGATCCAAAGGTGGAAGAAGTAATCCAAAAATCAGAAGGACTTTTTAAAATCCCATTTCCTTTTTAAAGCTGACAATTTTTGCTCTGCTTAAAAAGGAAGTTGTGGTTAAATGGGTGGGAAGAGAAGTTACCTTTATGCTAGCTTTATGGATGGGGAGAATTTTGTTCCATCTACATTTTTGATTGAACCAGCCTACACTGTATTTCCGAGACCAATACTGTATGCAGTTCAGAATGTACACTTCTGATTTTACAATGCAATTTTCAGCTCAAACATTGCATACAATAATGTGCATCTCTTGAATTCTGCATGCCAAAATGCATATACTAGAGAAAGTTCCATATAAAAATGCATGCCTAAGGAAAAATTGCACACAAAAAAGCTGCACAAAAATTGTTTTTGTTAGGAAACACAACATACAATGAGGTAGGTACTAGGGAAAGTTACATAGAACAACATTTATATTAGGGGAAGAAGAGGACAAGTCACGTACAAAATGTGTCTTATTAGAGAAAGCTGGGGAAATGGTGTACAAAAATAAAAGCTATTTTCATGCAGGTTTCTTTTTTAAAAAAAATACAAACTAATAATAGAAATTGGACAGAATGGATGTATTACTGAACATGTGTGAAATTGTCATGTGTCAAAAATACAATGATTTGGTCATACCTATCCAGCACATGTGTGGAAAGGACTACAGCCCATGTTAAAGATCAAAGAAATAATCAGGCAACTGACACATTCTGTTCAATAGGATGGCCTTTATTACATGCTGTAACAGCAGCAGCAATATTTATTCTCCTCCAATAACACATACTAACCTGTGGAATAATGTACTGGTATAGAATTGTAACACATTTGGTTAAATGAATGCACTGGTTATTATATTGTGTTTTCTGTTCTTACAAAACTTTTATTTTATTTTTTCAAAAAATGTATAAAATATATAAACCTTTTAAATCCTTAGTAGTTACTGTAGTCATTTGCCTTTTTTACATATTTGTCAAAATGCTTTATTATTATCACTATTAATGTGTGTGGCATGATTTATCTTGTATAAAATTCAGTTATCTTTGTATCCCAGTAAAAAGTTGTTTTTCTTTTTAAGTTCACACTCAGGTTGCTTGTTCCTGGCTTAGGAAGTGCTTATGAGCAAGCCAGGCAAACAGAGAAAGCACCCCAACCCCAGCAAACAAAGAAAAGGTGTTTTTATGAGACTTAAGTGTTTGCCCAGCTCTCCCCCTTGGCTCCAAGAATGGAAACTCCAAGAAATGAAGGAGGAAATAAAGTATCAGGATGGCTTATTAATCCCCCTTCCTGTCACTTCGAGATCAGCCTACCCAGTGCGGATTGTAGAGCTGAGGTCAATGAGTCTAGAGGATCTCTGGATGGGACTGAGGAAGAATCCTGCCAGAAATCCCAGAGGTGTGGGGGGGGCTGCTACTAGTCAGGGTTTTCCTGAATATTAGGCCAGATGAACCGGTGGTTTGGCTCATTATATGAGATAGGTCCCTTTCTCATTCCATTACTTTTGTTACTTTTCTTCACTCCCTCCCTCCGTTCCTGTTTTTCTCCTTCCTTTTCTGGAAGAACACATACTGCTGGTGATGCCAGCCAGCTGAGCAAGTGTCATAATCCGGTTGTGGGTCATGAACTTTCTGTTAAAGACCAATGCTCTGAAAAACAGGGTTAACATATGGGATGACCTTAGTGCAATTGCTTGGTGTTCTGAAATTATTGCCAATATTGGTCAGAGACGAGAAGAGATGCCACACAAAAGCAGATTTGTTCACAGACATAATTTTACAGAGATTTCACAGGGATGGTAATATAGTATTGTCACTGCCCACAAAACACATACTAGATTTCTTCTTCTCTGCTGTCTGGTCTTTTGGTAAACTCATTCTTCAAGGTTTGCCCCCTCCCTTTTTAACAGTGTTTCAAACTATATATCAAAGCTGCATAAGAGGGTTATTGCTGTGGTACAGTGAGAGTAGGGCTTATGATCTTGGAAGCTAAGTAGAGTCAGCTTTGGTTAGTGCTTGGAAGGAAGACTGCCAACAAATACCAGGTGTTGTAGGCTGTATTTCAGAGGAAGGAACTGGCAAAACCACCTCTGAGTATTCATTGCCTAAGAAAGCCCTATAAAATTCGTGTGGTCACCATATGTCAACAGGCAACTTGAAGGCACATATACACAAATGCACACAGAGTGATAGTAGATTCTCCCTAGTGCTGCAGTGACCAGAGCGTCAGTCTTCTCCCGAGTTCCTTAATTATCTTACAAAATTAAATACAAGGAAGAAAAGGAGTCTTGCTTATGGAAGGAGTGAGATGCTGCAGGGAGAAAAGAAACCTTTCACCAATAATAAGAATAAGAAACCTAACAAGAGATCTCGCTCCAGTGTTGAAGATCAAGGACATATAACATCTAAAGAAAAGAGCTTTGAAATTTTAAAAATATGTAATGGCGTCTTGTTCAGTAGTTAGGAGATCATAAGCCAGACTTGCACTTCCATAACTTTCGGAATTCACATTAACTGTCGTTAATGACCAAACATGATCTTTTCAGCCCAGCAGCACCTCAGTTGAAGAGTTTCCAAAGTTCTTTAGGTCTGGCTGCTGGAAATGATGTCTGCAGCGCTCTCCCTGTTGTGGGGTGTGCTGAGAGCGGTGGTTGCCATAGGACCCCAAGGGGTCTCTCCAGGTGCCTGTTCTCAAAGCATCAGTTGTATCCCATCAGTTATATCCTAATGCACCCGTGCCTCAACCTCTTTCTTTCAGTAGCCAACAGTGGAAGCTACCATAGCCGTATTCAGCTGAGGATAAGCTGGGGAACATGTTCTCTTTTGCTCTGTTTTGTCCATGGCAGCCTCACAGTTTCTTTGGCTGTACAACTGTTCAGACAAAATGTTCAGCTGGAATAGAAACAGTGGCCTTGGACTAGATCCTCTGTTGGACAGATAGATGCATCATTGGAAAAAGGTAATGGTGAGAGGGAATCAAACACATGTTGTGTGTTGGAGATAGAGCAGTGGAATGGGAATTTGTAACAGAGATACAGAAACCCTTGCAGAAGCTTTAAAAGCATTTAAGGATTATTGTGAGCTTGGCAGCCCCCCCACTTGTCCCTTGGGTTTCAATGTACTAGTTTTGGCAGTACAAATTTGGATGAGGCAGCAGAAATAGATGGGTAACTTTGTTATTGAACTAAGACCGTTTCATAAAGGCATCTTTGCTATATAAGAATGACTGATTCCTGTGCAAACCATGTTTTGTATTTGGCTTCTCCCTTCTTTATTTCTTTAAATCTAGGGAGTCTAGTGAAAATATTTGCATAATTGGAAAATCTGCTATTAAACCCCCTCTGGTCTCTAACCTGTGTCCATCACAAGCAGTAGAAACCAGACATTCCCTTGAAGGGCTTGCCTCGCTTGTTGTGTGGTGTGAAACTTGGAAAAATTATAATTTTAGACTACCATGTCAAGAACCCATCAGCTGGCATGGCCACTGGCTGGAGGGAGTCAGGGAAAAGGAGTCCAAAAAAAGTGACCTTTCCAAACCATGACCTAGACAGAAACAGCTGTCTCATCTCTTCTTCCTTCTGTGTCCCCTGGACTGGGGTGGTGGCAGAACCCAGCTTCCAGGTAATTGGAACCAACTGTAGTAACCACCATGGCCGTATTCAGATGTTGTTGAGGCAGGAACATGGTTTCTTTCACTCTGCTTTCTCATCTGTCAGCACCTATCAAACATCATTAGTCCTTTTTCTGGAGGCTAGTTTCAGCTTTTTGGAAGAATTATTTGAAGTTGTTCAAACAATGCAAAACCAGTAAATTAGAGGTTCAGGCGATGCATAGAAAATTAGTATGAGTATTACAATAATCACAACTTTGTTTTGGCACCGCCAAGGCCACTTCCACACTAGACTGTTATAGTGCTATTATTCCACTTTCAATATCCTATGGAATCCTGGGGTTTGCAGTGCACCCCAGGATTCTATAGGATGTTGAAAGTGAAATAATAGCAATGTAATAGTTTAGTGTGGAAATGGCCCATCTCTGACAAGGTGGCTTTTCCTGTCATGATTCAAAACAGTAGCCTTGTTATATACGGTACTAGATGTAACTACTATAGTTATCCATTGCAACTATTGTGCTATAGTATTAGTCTCATTGTAGCAAAAACAAAAAAGAGGCTTGTGCCATCTTAAAACCATTAAACATCTTATAGTGGCATAACCTTTTGTGACTACATCCTGTGGTTCCTAATTCTGGATCCCCAGATGTTTTTGGATTTCAGTTTCTGCATGCATAATGGTAAAAGATTTTGGGAACTGTAGTTTAGCCACATGTGGGGATCCAGAGAGTGGAAAACATTGGGCAGTATTTCCTCAGATGTGTGAAGTTTTATGGAGGAAAGATTGTAATCAGGAAGGTTGGAGGGAATTGAAATGCAACAATTGCCATCAGTGGTAATTACCTTAACTGAGATTATTAGTGTGTATCCAGTATGGTGTAGTGGTTTGAGTGCTGGAATCTGACTTTGGAGACCAGGGTTCAAATCTCTGCTTAGCCATGGAAACCCCCTGGGTCACTTGGGGCAAATCACACTCTCTCAGCCTCAGAAGGCAAACTCCGTCTGAACAAATCTTGCCAGGGAAAACTCATGATAGGTTCACCTTAGAGTCACCATAAGTCAGAAACAACTTGAAGGCACACAATGAGAAATTTGGTGATAACACAGATATCCTTGGAGAGATAAGCTGATTAATGCAGGTAGTGTAATAAAAGCTTTTGTCTCCATTGCAGGCACAGGATAAAACAGGTGTAGGTGAAGTCTGGCCCTTGGGTCACATGCAGCCTCCAGGACTGTTTTCGTGGTCCCTAACAGACCCAACTTCCCAAGACCACTCTTTTTCTGATGCCTAAATAGTGGGTTATCTCTCCTGGGAACCTCTAGGAACAGCAATTCACATTTTCTAGTGGTTTCAGTCCCTTTCCCCAGCCTTGTTTACCATCAAGAAATGCCTTATTTTCTAAAATCAGAAATGGACTGTTGGACTAACTAAGTTTTAAGCAGTCTGTATGTTTCTGGGAGGATCTGGGATATTGGACCCATCAAAATTGTCCATCCGTGGAATAAAGCATTGAACTCTTGATGAATTCTTGTTCATTTCTGTCACAATGGAATTTGCTTTGTTGAAGGGTGGCCTCTTTGAAATCCTGAATGAAGCACAGAGCCATTCCCCCAGTTGATTTTTGAACATTACCATTTTGGGTGCCAGATTTGTGTCTAGTATTCGTTTCTTAGAGACTGACCTATTTGTCCTATGCAGAATGCAGTAGGGCATTGCTGGTAAATGATAACAAATATTGTACTGGAAGATGAGCAAATGAATGAACTCTTGAGATTGTAGGTGAGACTGTTAGACCCTGTAACACTTTTGCCAGAGTAGATATAGGGATATAGTTAGCATCTGCTTCTAGTTTCTGTGTTTCTGATTCTGATAAATAGTCTGTTGCTTCTGGCAAGCAACATTTGTTAAGTTCTCTATAAGCAAGTATAGGCCACCCTGAGGCTTGTTTGAGGGATGTGTCATCATCACTGATGGTACATTAGAGTGGTTTCATCTAGGAAGTGTTGGTGGCAACAAATGATGTTCAGTTGCTTTCTGTTTGGGGTGTGTCCTGCTGATTTTATTTTCACTGTGTTGGGTGAGTCTTGTAATCTGATAAATGTCTCTTGACTCTTTCCATTGTGACTCTGTCCGATTAGACTAAATTGGAGAGGTTATATCATAGAGCTCAAGGCTGTACACAGTAGATTTTGTCCTGGGTTCTGGGTAGCAGTTGGAAGCATTTAAGTACCTAAGGATATCCGTAGATTTCCAATAGAAGATGGTATCATATGGCCGTTATGTAGTTGTACAGTAGTGGCCAGAAAGTAAACCCATGGCATAGGTTGATCTAGGTGAGGGTAGACATGCTCCAAGGGGTTGAGAGCCATTTTGACCCTTGGCAGTTCCCCCCAGCACACTTGTTGGTGACTAGAAGTAGTGTTTCTGGCAAGCATAAGTCACGCCGAGTCACTTGAGGAGTAGGGATGGGGCACCCAAAATCATTTTTACCAACCCAAACTGGCCTTCTGGAGGCTATTTCAGTTTTTTGGGGGAAATGGACCCCCCATATATATGTAAACAAAATAAAGCAGGATTAAAAAATGGAAGCCTGGGCAGAGCATAGGACGCCAGGGAAGGGCCACACAGCATCATTCATGGGCAGCACAACAGCACTTTAGTCTAACCTATGGCACATCTACAGAAGGGCACATAATCACTGGTACAAGGTTTCTAGATCGGAGAGGATGTTAAAAGATGCAAAAAAAAATTGCAGTGGTTGTACATTTGAGAAACAAGTAGGGCTAAGAAATGGATTTTGCTGTTCTCTTTTCTGTCAAAGTGAATTATATATTAGCAAAGGGATTGGATGAGTGGCACCATCCCTTTTGTATTGGTAACTCAAGAAATATAGAACAACATGGCAAGAAAAGCAGGAAATAACTGAAAGGATCAGATCTCACCTTTCTTTAAAGGTACACAATTTGATATATAACTAACATCCAACATCTGCTTTGTGTTTTCTAGAACAAAAAGGACCAGCCATTGTTACCAGATCACTTACCGGCACTTGGAAAGGACCTTGTCTCAGAAGGAAGTGAGGAGCATCCATCAAGCCATCCAGGAATCAGTTGTACAAGAACTAGGAGTGGAGGGAAGATTCTGACTTTGTGGCTTTCAATTCCCTAGCTTCCTTTTCCTTTCTTAAACATTTCATACTGTTAAAAGAACTATTTTCATTGTGTGGAAGCTTTTGGCAGCGCTGCACGTTCTCAGTAATAAAGATGAATAACATAGCAGTTCCTATAAATATCTTGTTGGGTATGTTGTGTGCTACTAATTCGTTCTTGATTAAACTAAAGATCATGGCTGGCCTCATATTTGTGATATAAAACAGATACAAGTCCACACATTGTGCTGCATATGTCTTTTTTGGTTGATAATATTCTCTTCTCTCTTCACTAACCAAAGCCCCTTCCCTCTATTTACTGTGAAGTCACTGTAGACTTGCACAGCCATTCTGAGGCTAGTAGGATGTGGGGAGGAAGAAGCACCTGGCAATGACCCCATGCAGATGATCACTTCATCTTCCAAAGCCTCCAGAGGATCTCTGCAGACTTGAGCATACTATGTAATCATTTCTCATTTGGTGATGCAGACATAAGTCAGACACTTCACTGACCTCCCTTCACTCTCCAGAAAAGACTGCAGCAACTACAGTAAGCCCAGGAGTTGGTGAATGGCCAGCTTTAATGTAGTTCTACATGCAGAACTACTGTGTTACACTGAGTCATAAACAATGTCAGTCCATGTGTGTCAGTTCTGTATTGGTGGGATGTTGTTAAAAACCGTCTTGTCATCTACAGACAGACCTTTCCCTGATTCCTTGAAGCTAACAAAAATATTGCAGTGCACAGCGACCCCTTGTCCTCAGGGTTCCAGCCAGATAGCAATTCCAGGTGTTTCCGTTTCCCTTCTTCCCAGATTTTTAGGCTCAAAACAGTTCATGCTTGATGAGCATGCCCAGTCTTCTTTGAGACATTATTGTTGGTCTTAGGCAGGATCTTCCTTATGTTTTTACCTAAAGGGCTTTTTTCCCCTCAAAACTTTGAGGTCTTTCAAGGATGCTGGTATTTTCTTCCTATGCCATTTTGTCTCTGTAGGGCTCAAGTTTTCTATTAATGTATAAAGGGGATGTGTGTTTCCCAATTCCATATTTTCCTCCTAATGCTGATGGAGATGTTAGTACAGAATTTGTAGAAGAGAATCAATAAGTGGGAAAACTAGGTGCTCAACCCTTCTCCTTCCCAACCATCCTCCTTATAAATGTCCCCCAGTGTTATTTCAATGTAGATTCCACACCACTTTCCAGCTGGGCTCCAAGAAAGGAAAATGAGCTCAGGTCTGCTGGGTGGGTGAGTGATGAGTGGCCAGTGGAGAGCATTTGCAGGTGACAGTTGGCTGACAGAAGAGCGATATATGATCACTCTTCCTTTATACTGTATAATCCCCCTTCTCAATGTCTCTCACATTCCCCATTTAACAACTAGAGGACTCAAGTCTGTATATTTGCTCATATAATATCTAGCTTACCTCAGAGTTGTTCATGCACACAGGATACTGAAGTGTAGAGGTATACCATTGAATACTGAAGGCATAATAATCCGTGGCATAGTATTCCTGGTTTCTACGTATGACTCTCAAAACTGGACAGTGAAGAATGCTGACAGGAATCTGCATTGAGCTGCTGGAAGAGAGTTGTACACATACTATGGACAGCCAGAAAGAGAAACAAATGGATTCAAGAACAAATTAAGCCTGAACTTTCACTAGAACCCTATCATGAAACAACATGACTCACTGAAAAGAATGATAAAACTCAATAAAATGCAGAGAAGAAGGAAAAGAGGAAGGCCACATTGTAGGTGGGCTGATTCAATAACAGAAGCCATGGCCCTCACTTTGCAAGACCTGAGCAAGGATGTTGGTCACGATTGGTCTTGGAGTCCTCTCATGCATAGGAATACTGTAAGTCAAATCTGACTTGACCGCAAATAACAAGAGGCATCCATTCCTACAAATGGCAGAAACAAGAAAGGAGGAGAAGTTGCTGACGTGGGATTGTAAAAGCCAGACAGGCTTTATCTAATGGTTTACAGATATCCAAATAGGAATTACCCTCCTCACACCATAGGTCAGTCACTTTTTGTTTCATATAACTCTTTCACAGACCAAATGTGACATGAAACAGTTTTTTTTCTATTTTTTATTGTGTATGTATTTATGTATTTGTTTATTTTGGTAAGTGAGGAAACATGTTTAATGACTGGTATAATCCTGCATGGCAGGGGGTTGGACTCTATGGACGTTGTGGTCACTTCCAGCTCTATGATTGTATGACTGCAGTATTGAGTTCTATTTCCAGTTTTACTCTCGGGGTGCAATCCTATGCCTATTTACTGAGGAGTAGACTCCTTGAGCACCAGGGGATTTACTTCTGAGACAACATAGGCAAGATTCCACCTGCAAGGTGGTGATGGAGGTAATCTCTTACAAACCACAGTAATTTAATTAAGATCTTAGCCTTGTGCAAAAAGATGCTGGAGTAGACAGAAGCATGCTGGGAGTGGGATATATAACAAACCTACAGCTTAATTTAGTGTATCTGGCTTTCCTTAGAAAGCTGTTACAAAGCCAAACAGTTGTGAATTACCTGAGCCACAAATTGCTTTGCGATTGCACCACTTCAGAGTCAAGTGAATTCTACCATAAACTCACATTCCCAGGACAGTAGCATTAATATGAAAAGGGCCAAGTACGGAGCACTCGCAATCAGGACTTCATTTATCTCACTGGGTCATTTAATGGCTGTTGAAAGATGCTGCACTTTCGTCTCAGTTTTGTGTTTTTCGTTCACTGTCTGGAGACTGTATTTCTCCTTGGTGTTGGTACATCTGCCTGCTACCTCCACTGTTGTATTGAATATTGCCAAAATTGATTTTCTTTGAAAGGAAGCCCACAGCAGGCATTTGATGTCATGGACTTGGAAAGTGAATGTCTTTATTTTACTTAATAGACTCACAGCACAGTCCAAAACCATCCCAGGCATTTCAATGGGACTTACCCTTCAGTACAACAGTGGCCAACCTGTAGCCCTCCCAGAGTTGGTGGACTGCAGCTCCCATCACCATTATCTTTGTTGGCCTGGGTTGATGAAATGTGAAGTACAACACATAAGAGGGCCGTAAGTTGACCATATCTGTTCTGTTAAATGCATTCAGATTTCAGCCTGATTCATTGTTGCCTCTTTCTCTTTTTGTGATTAGCTCTCATTGTCATCATAGCATCACTCTTTGAATCTGAAAATGGTAGATTCCCCAGAGTATTACTTTGTACAATCTCTGCACAATTAGTGCAGTGATGTTCCCACTTCAAGTGGGTCTGACATGTACTGAAACAGTGGATATCTGTTTCTATCTTTCTTAGGTCTAGCAAAGGAAATACACTGGGAAGTGCATGTTAACGGGGGGGGGGAATCATTACAAATTTTTAATCAAATTTTTAATGAAGACATGTGCTGTGTTTTATAGAGTTCTTATTCTTCATTAAATTGGTTTCCCATAGGGGAGAGGGAATAATTTAGTCAGTTGTGCAATTTTCAAAAGTTTTTTTGCAATGGGGAGTAAGTCTACCTCTGAGATTCCCCTGTCATTTCTGTGTAGTGGCTGGTGGGAGGTGGCAGAGGTAGCCAAGGATTATCCAACTGTAGGGACAATCCTTAGCTCCCCCTCCCCTTCTCTACATGGCCATATTGGGAGGGAGAAGGGCAGCTGAGGACTGTCCAACTATGTTCTGATATCAGACAATGATGGTGCATGCATCCTCTGGGACCTCCTGGGATCTTCTAGATATCCAGATGGATGATGTCATCATGCATCTGGCTATCAGATCATAGCCAAATGATCCTCAGATGCTCCTTATCCTCTCCTGATCCTGCAGCATGGCCAGTTGTTGACAAGGTGGTGGAGATGCACCAGAAAACAGTGAATCTCTGGAAAGTGGGAGAGAGCAGGCTCCACATGGCTATGCTACATCTTCTCATTGGGACAAGGGCTTCTCCTTGAGGCCAGGGCTTTGGCCACGATTCTCCTCATCTTGTGTTTCATGATACATGAGAAACCTCTTTTTAATCTTTTCATCCAAACATTATGTAAAAAAACTTTGTTTTGCATTCCCAATGTTATATGATTCAACGTTTCAGCAAATTATGCATATGTGAAATGAAACAATTCAGTAAACAAGCCTAAGTAAATAAGACTGAGTAAACAAGAGCCTCTGAACCTTCTAGAGACCACCTGGAAGGCTTCTTTTAAAATCTGTCTAGGGATGACTTTTTTCTTTTACCACCTTCCACTTTTCTTATTATTTCTGTTTTTGTTGCCAAATATATAGATGATTGCTTTTTTAAAAAAATATGCCCAGCTACCTGATGAGACAGGCTTATTTGCCCTTGTCTCTCTGTTTTACACTTCACACATGCTTAGTAAAGGAATTCTGGAAGTAGCTGTTTATCTTGCCTGCTATAGGCAAGCACGCATAGCTACAGTACTGTTAGTTAGAGCAAAATCCTGCTCTAGAGTTTGGGTGTTTATGTTTTGTGATATTAATATAGGAAGGAAAATGTGGCTTATAACGGGAGGCTCACAGCAGCAGAGATTAATGTGGGGATAGAAAAGCATGTTCCTACAATCTGAGACATGCTTAGCTCAAAGTATATTGAATTCAATGGGATTTATGTCTAAGTAGACTAAGTGTGAATATTATACTGACCTTATACTGCCGTAAAGGGAAAAGTATCCAGTGCCTCATGTCCTCTTCTGTAGCTTTTGGAACTATTGCATGGGGCAGGACAGAGGGCAAAGAGATTCCTGAAACATTGGCCTTGGCAAGGGTTGCCATATTGCCAGTTTGGCTGAGTATTGTCCAGCTTCTAAGCATATACAATCACACACCTGTTTTCCATATGCGCCATTAGCTGGCCTATATTTCCAGCTTTCATTTAAAAAGAAAAGTTTCTAGCCCCTGCTAGAGATAAGAGATAAAATGTGCAAGTACTCTTATGCTCAAAAGATTTGGGAGAAATAAGTCTCTTCTCCTCTTCGGGTGTTTTTAGCCAATGAATGAATAACATGCCCATTGTCTGGAGAAAGGATTTCCTGGCTCACTTTGAATCTCTTTCTGGGTAGAGCAGTAGTCATTAATGGATGCTTTCTCATTCTTTTTCAAATAAGGTTTTATTTCAGGCAATAAATAGTGTGTGTTTCTTTCTATATTTAAACACTACAAGTGAAAATTGTTACTATATTATTGTTATAGTTATTTTGTAGGGGAAGGGCTTCAGCTTAGAATGTGTGGGCTGCATTAACCCACGAGGTACTTCATGGTTGGATCCATATTGTTGGGAGATATGGCCTGAATCCCATAACCTCCAACTGTCCCATCATCCCACATTTTCAGCCGCTTTTAAAATGTCCTGGCTTTTCTCTCCTCCTCTCATTTCCTCCCCCTGCCCTCAGGTTACTTCTGTTGCTGCAGACTGAGTTCAAAGTACAAAAGTGGTTTGCACTCCACTCAGGAGGGGGAAAAGAAGAGGAAGGGTGGAACTTTGCCCTTCCCAGTACGCTCAGGAAAAAGCAAACTGCTGCAGCCTGTCCTTGCTTGTGTGTTTTTTCCTATTAATATTTTTGCCATCTTGACAACATTCTGATATTGCTTGTCTGCACATGTTCTGTGAACTGGTGGAGAGTATGGAATCCAGTTGTCAGTCCTGACTACAACAGACCCACCAAGTCAGTTGCTGAACTGTAAGTCAACATTTGTGTAAATCTCAGTGAGGCAGTGGGCCTATTCTAGCTGGGACTGAACAGTTGGGTTTGGGTCATTATATGACAAACAGCAGTATAGTCCAGTGCTGTGTCTCCTAGAATGCTGTTTTTCTTTTTTCTTTTAAAAAAAAGAGAAAGGCCATTAAGAAGGCCTGGGAATGTTGATTGTAGCAGGCTGACCAATACCATTCTCACCCCTTAGGGAAAAACTGGGGGACTGTTACAAGGAGAGGGGAGGTATACTAAACAAGTTGCTGCCTATCTACCATGCAAAAATAGATGCATTGTTTACAGGCATTCTACTGACAGCCTCCTAGGCTATGCACACTTCCTGGAAGCCCTTGGGAGGACCTCAAAGAGCAGGCAGCCTGGGAGGTTGCCTGCGGAGTGCCAATTCATTTTATAGAAAAGGACTTTCAACTTTTTATTAAAAAATCACAATGTTCTGAGTGGCTCTTCAGCTGAGCAAAACTAGGAGGAAGGGGGAAAATCAGGTCTCTGCCCCCCCCATATCTATAAAAAAAGAATATAGTAAAGGGATTTCTGTCCCCTTCTCCATATCTCAGTTTAAGCCTCCCCTCCCCACAATCTCTTCTCTCTACTCACTGCTCAGAAAATAACTGAGCAATGGCTATCTGTTGAATCAGGTGGAGCATGGGCCAGAGTGACTGGTGACTCCTATGTCAGTAGGGCATTCAATCTGCTCCAGGTTTTAGTCTGAACTTTAATGGAGCTATCCATGGTGCTACACCCTACCACTGAAATAGGTTCAACATTCAACATTGCTCATTTCAAGGCATGGGGAAGATCAAATGCCTAACTAACATGGAAGTGATGAGCCAGCAATGCCTGTGATTTCCACCACTATTGCTTGTTCAACCTACTAAACAAAAGACACAGAAATATAGGTGGCATTCCATGTGACTGATGCCTCTCTGTGTAAGCAGAGCTAGACATGATTGAAACTGCCCCATATGGCTTTGATAAATGATAAATAATTAGCTGGCATGCCTGGAATATTTCATTCTTAATTATCACTACTATATATTATTAATAAGGGTGTTTACTTCTTTTTATGCCAAGCCATTTGTCAGGGGACAGCAGAGAAAGACAGAATAATTCAAGAATAGAATGAAGAGACCTAGATCTATTGACGCTGTTGCTCTGAAAATGGATAAGGGCTTCAAATGAAGCAGGAAGGCAAATAGTTTGAAGAGCCACATGACTGTGTTCATGCTAAAATATGGAACAGAATGGTATCCTCATGATCCAGAGAAGTCTGAGAAATTAGATATGTATGAGAAATCATCAGTCTTACAGAAACTCATTTGCCCTTCCTTGAAATTCCTCAGATGTTTGCCTTAACAGATCTGGCTACCACCATTGCCAAGGGTGTAGTGGTAAATTTTGAAGTAACATAAAGTACAATTGTGAAGCTTACTGTGACCGACCCTTATTCTCCCTCAGATTGGTATGCAGTTCCAATTCAATAAGGTGTCCTGTCAATACCACTTTGCCTTGACTGCACCCTTTTCTCACAACACAACTATAGTTCTGTAACAGAACTATAGTTTTAATTATTCCTCAGAACTAAACTGTTATATTTAAAGAAGCATGTTCTCTTTATTACAGTGACTTTAGATAACTCGGGCTGACTTAGGAGTTATAAAACAAACTGTAACATTTATTAGAGTACCAGTGGAAATAAAGTAATATGTTAGAGTTCAGTTATAGTACAATGCTGATATATTAACAGTTTAAACTTCTGCCAGACTTTGGGCAATCAATTCTTGCTTCATACACCAGTTCTCCATCTTTTCTTCAACTGTTAATCACACCCAAGCCATCCTCTCTCTGGCTAGTTTTCATTGGCAGCTGCAAGTCCACACAGAAACTTTCCGATACAGAGAACTTCATTCATCCATAAGCCCCTCCCCAAGACACCACTGTGCCAGGTTTCATTCTTGAGGTGCTATTCCTGTTGCCTAGCAACCAGCCATCAAGTTACAGTGGGATTCCAAATAGCTAACCCCCAAACAGCTTCATCACACTCACTGTTATTGCTGTTGTTGCTATTATTTTATTCATTTATATCCCATCTTTCTCCCCATAATGTGGCTCAAGGGAGCTAACTATGAAAGCCCCCAAAGCCACACATCCAAGGTGTTCAAAAATACAAACATCTGTCTTGATCTAGATTAACAAAATGATTCAAACAAAATTTTACAAGGATTTTGTAAAGCTAGCAGGTCTTAATTGTCTGTTCAAAATCAAGCCACTCCATAATATTTTGCATTACCAGCACAGACAACTCATAGAAATATATTGTTCCTGGCAAAATCAATTCTCCCCACCAGCCATGATATAAGGACTTCAGTTCAGCTCAGAGGAACAGGGAAGCCTGAGTGGCATGGCGTACAATGTCATTATCTATGTGAATCAAAAAGCTGTGGGATTGAACCCTGTGAGCCCTGGCTCTACTACATTATTGGTCATGGCGTTGCTTCCAGAAAAGGAAAAAGGTTTGACTCTCATAAATTTCATTTTTTGCGAGGCACCCATGCCTCCCTTCTCCTTGTCCTATTCCCTTGCATTTTGTCAGTAAAGAGAAAGAAGGCAAATGTGCCAAGGCAAAAGGTAAAGCAATGGGTGGGATGGGGGAGATTCAGATGCTTGTGCTTTCCCTGTGCCCTCTGGAGCTCTCCCCTCCCATTGCTTTGCTTCTGCACCAGCACTGAGAACTCACGTGAGGCAAAAGGAAAGGCAATGGGAAGGTGGAAGACACGCATGCATGTGCTTTCCTTGTTCCCTTCAGAGCTCTCCCCTCCCATTTCCTTGCCTCTGCCCCATGTTAAGAGCTCCCACAAGGCAAAAGGAAAGGCAATGGGGGGGGTCAAAAGACACATGTGCACATATTTTTCCTATGTGCCCCAGAGCTCTTCCTTCCCATTGCTTTGCCTCTGCGCCAGGCAAAAGAAATGGCAATGAGGTGGCAGAAGACATGTGCATGCACTTTCCTTGTGCCTTCTGGAGCAATCCCCTCACATTCCTTTGCCCCCAGCCTGCACTGAGAACTTGGGCCCAGGCAAAAGGTAAAGCAGTTGTAGGGGCACACATGCTCCTTCCTTCTCCTCTTCAGTGTTTTCCCTCTCTCAGTGGTGGAGCTCGGAGGGAGGTGTGAGGAGGTGGGGCCACGGCTTGAGGCTCATGGCCATGGTGCATGGAGGCTTGGCCGTGGTGCTTGGGGGTGTACCCAGGGTGCACGGGGGCATGGCTATGGGCTGGGACACCCCCAAAACATTGCCACCCAGGGCGAATGACCCCTCCTGCTCCCCGTCGTTGCATGACTGCCCTCTCTCTATCCCTTACCTCTGGTCTGAGTGTGGAGAAGGAAAGCTCCCTCACCAGGGCCCCAGAAGGGAATGGAAGTGGGATCATGGGGGGGGTAGCTATGATTTTTCTACTTTCGCAAGGGTTCTGCACCCCAAACCCTCACAAATGTGGAGGGCGGTTGTAGGTGTTGTTATTGTTTTGTACTACATCTCAAGTTTCCAAGCATTCGGGACTCCTTCATGTATTCACCTTAGCTCAAAATTCACATGAAGCCATCTCACCACCACCAGGCCTGATTCACTATGGGCAAAAAATACACAGGCCTATCTTACAGGGTTGAGGTAAGCATTGCTAAATATAGTTGTTGCTGTGAAAAGGCTCCAATGTGAGAAGAACACAGCTGATGGTGCTTTTGCTGGATTGCATACCACACTAAATGTGATAAGACAAATATTCTTGCAGGGAGTTTTCCACCTCAAATGTGGCCAGATGATTCAGTCTTTAAACTAGTGAAAAATGAGAGAGGAATTGATTTTCCTGTGTCTTGTGAGAAGAACTTCAATTACATAATACAGAAAACCAGAGTATTGTTTTCCTTCCTGGATGCTTAGAAATATTCAGCCTTACAATACTGTTTTTGATTAAGGAAAAAATACCTGCCTACAGTTGAAATTAAATCCTTCATGAAGTTTTCTGCTTTCTGATGCTTCACACTCCTGCAGAGATTCCCTTTAAAAAGGATAGGCAAGACTGGTGTTTTCAACTCTGGTGCTTTCCCTCTCTTGCTTCAAAGTCTTTGCAGAATCTGTTTTTAGAATGCTTTTGAACACCCGCTGGTAGTGGCAGGAAAGGTTGGGGCTCTCCCTTCCACCCCTCTTCCTGGAAGTAAAAGGGTAAATGCATAAAAGAAAGTCTTACCAATAGCAATCCCTAAACATTGTACTTAAAACACACACATACACAATCCTCAAAACAGGGAATCAGTTATATTTTTGTGATGAGTATATATGCTCTACTTATTTATTATGAGCTGGTAACATTTCTAGCAAAAATATTCTTCAAACATTATAAGCTTCTATATACTAGTATATAACCTCAAGAATTCTAGGTACTCCTGGTGATTGCTTCTGGTTTGAAATACAAAGAAAGGAATGGAAATATTTGTATTTTCTATGCACAGAAAATTCTTATGTCCTCTCATCTCTAATCAAATGGTTTTTCAGGTTTTTAAATTACTTCAACACCTTCAAAATAACATCTATATAAGAAAGGTAATGTAGTGTGCTGGTGGTTGTATCAAACCAGGGGCTCATTCACACTAAAGACTTATAGTGCTATTATTTCAGCTTAACTGCCATGGTTCTGTTCAATGGCATCCTGGGGTTTATAGTTTAGTGAGTCATTAGAGTACTCTTGAGAATTCTAAAGGCCCCTCCTTAAACTGCAAATCCCTGGAAACTATAGGATGAAACCATGGCAGCCAAAGTGGAATAATGGTGCTCTCATTCCACAGTGTGCATTGATCTGAGGTCTAGACCCAGGCTCAAATCCCTGTTCATCCAGTTGGGCAGTTACTTCTCTTTCTTCAGCTCACCTTATCTGAGGATTATTGTGAAGATAAAGGTGGAGGAGAACAACTTTGTATGTATTCTGAACTCTAAGGAAACTTAGAATAGAAATGTAAAGTTTAAAAAGAGTGGAAATAAAGAGATAATGAAATTAATGTTTATACACTTGAAGGTTTCTTTTCTCATATTGCATTCAACAGGTGAAAAAGACTATTCTACGATTCTGTTACCCCATTTTCTGGGGGTCCTGGGAGGGATACCTAAATGCTCTCTCAATTATATAAGTTGGGGAAATTAGCACAGAGCACAAGCTAGCAATACGAGAGGCAGGGCAATGGAGCGGAATCTTTTACCCAATGTCTACGGGGTCAGGCCAAGTCAAGGAGCAAACAGGATTGAAATAATAAATGTTGTTTTATTAAAAATACAATCAAACAGTGTATGCAACACACTCACGCAGAGAACTAAAGAAATAAAGGTTGGAGTGGGATAGAGGGATTTTTAAGAGGAGTTGTTGGTTTGGGTAATACTACACCTGTCCTGAAGCCCGGGTAGTCTGCAGCGGACATATGGAGTCTCAGTACATGGGACTGAGGGGAAGGCTCGCCAAGCAAAGTGGCAGCAAGGCGGGATGGAAGCCGGGAGCGATCCGAAGAAGCTCTCAAAGTCAGGGGTTTTTATAGGGGAAAATGTGGTTGTAGGCAAGTCTGTACTTAGGGAAAACAATGAGTTTCAGGCTGGAGACAAAGCTTCCAAAAGGTCAGAATTTAGCATGATTGAGTTAGGTGCGAATTGACAATAGAGTAGACAGTATGCAAACGGAGAATGCTTGACAGATGAGGATTCGTCTAATCAAGCTGCCTGCTCGGGGCAGGGAGTTCTTTGTAAGTAGCGTGCATACATAATGGAGTACTTGCCTTTGAGGTCTCCTGAAGCGGCGGGACGGATATTTCTGGCCAGCCTGTATTGTTTGGAATATTACAGCGATTAGTGGCCGTGCCTGTCTGCGAGCTTGTCCAGGGGACCTCGCAGCACATGGAGAGGAATAGGTAAAGAAGGCCAAATTATTGATATCAAAGTGATATCTAATATCCCCCAAGTCCAGGCTAGAAGCTACAGTAACAATTCCCTGGAGAACTCAACCAGTGAAGACATGGTAGACAGCAGTTTAAAAAGGCCTTAAAATGGCTCAGCAGGAGACTCCTAGCAGATGAAACTAAGCTGCAGTTATTAAGGGTATAACATTTCTCTGAAAGCAAGCAGCGATGAATGCTTACTTCTGTAAAAGCAATTATGCACAAGAGCTGGAGGCTGTACTGGTCTCAGTGTTGAACTAGGAGTCTGAGAGACCAGGGTTCAAATCCCCACTCAGCCATGGAAACCCACTGGGTGATTTTGGGTGAGTCACACTGTCTCAGCATCAGAGGAAGGAAATGGCAAACCTAAACAAACCTCTCCAAGAATACCCTGAAACAGGCTAGGGTGACCATATGTTGGAAATGACTTGAAGGCACACAACAGCTATGCATATAATAATTATACACTGTAGTTTGCAGCCAATGTAAAAAGTCTCGGATTGGGATAGTATGTATCCCACATTTAGGACATTTTTGAGACATCGTTTTCCTATTGTTCCCACAACTTAATGTTCAGTTAATGTTATTTTTCCCATACCTTAATGCCAGAAAAAGATAAAGCCTTCATATTGTTACTTCACCTTCTATTCACTTTTTCCCCATGCATCAAAGCCATTGTCCTAAAACATTCAGCTCCTTTCCCTCCCAAGAAAGATTTGTATAGGACTGTAGCTTAGTATTTTGATCTTACCTCTTACAGTCTCCATGTATATATTTCATTCTTTACTACACTAATTAATCCAAAAATTGGTGGCATTTACAGGATATTTTGTTTTCTGCTTACAGCTTGCACTCATAGCACTACATTAAAACTACAGATATATTCCAATTTGGAGCCGGTGATACGAACATCACTTTTACCCCTGATTGTACTTTTTCTGAGCTTAATTCACTGTGCTATCAAATGAAAATAAAAAGAAAAGAAATGCAAGCACAGGTGTAAATCTAAAAACATAGATGGCTTTTACTTGTTAACAGCAACTCTTTTTATGTGCAGTGGTGCGTAACCTGGGGTCTGCAAAGCAGTAACAGGACTGTGGCAGTGGCGGGGCGCAGGTGCTGAAACTGCTTCCTCATTTGCAAACAAAGGAGCAGTTTGGGTGTGCATACACACCTGCTGTCACATCCCTTTATTTAGGGACGAAGTAGCAGGGGGTGTGGGCACTGAAGGACACAGCAGCAGGCACATGTGCATGCCCATACTGCTTCCCCATTTGCAAACGAGGGAGCAGTTTCAGTGCCTGTACCCTCTGCTGCCATGTCCCTTTAAAAAGTGACATGGTGGCAGGTGTGTGTGCACACCCAAACTGCTCCTATGTTTGCAAATAGGGAGCAGTTTAAATGCCCTCACACATATCCTGCTGCCATGTTCCTCATGAAAGAGACATTGCAGGTCTGTGCACACACTCAAACTATTCTCTCATTTGCAAATGGGGGAGCAGTTGCCTTTACCTTCTTTTGAGGCTGAGAGAATGTGACTTGACCAGGGTCACCCAGTGTCTGAGCAGGGACTTGAATCCTAGCCTCCAGAAGCCTTTAATTAATAAAAACTTGAATCTTTAAATAAATATTTGAATATTTAAATCTAAATTTAAATATTTAAATTGTGAGTTAAGTCTTGGGGGACCCCAACAACAAATTATAATTACAGGGAGGCTCCAGTAAAGAAAAGGTTAACAACCACTACTCTAGTTATTTTCTATGCAGGTAAGAAAAGTATTTCTCAAATACTTGTTTCAGCCAGTTTAATAGAAAATGGAGCCATTTTATCTGGGGATCCATTACAACAACAAAAACAACTTATAATTTTTCCTATTTCTAACACCACTATTATTATTACTGCAGAGTTGCAGTTCTAGCTAAAATTGCAGAGTTGTGATTCTTGCACCAAGATACATGACTCATGCCCTTTTCGCATGCCGTTTCTAAAGCGAGAGGGCCCCTTGAACGTCGCCTAAATGGGAGGAGCGGTCTGCATGATGCACTCCCATTTATACGATGCTCAAGGGCCTGACGTGGACCACGCACGCACCTTTTCATTTTCGGCTTTAAGCCAAAAATGGTGCGCGGTCATGCAATGTTCCCGGGGCCCGCATGCACTTACCTGGTGTGTGGTGCGTCGGGAGCCGGGCCGGTCGCACTTCCTGCCTCAGCGCTAGCCTGCAATTCCCAGGTTGCGCTGCGGTAGGAACGGGTGGGGTGTTCGCGCGGCGCTCACACAACCAGGAAGTTGCTGCAGAACTGAAGCAGCAGGGAAGCGGCAGGGTTCCCGCTGAGGCTTCTTGCACAAGCACATCCCCCCCCCTCCCTGAAAAGGTAAGGTGAGAAAAGGCTTTCAGTCTGGGTGGCCATCAGCACAATGGCAGAAAACCCATTTGCTTTTCTCCTTTCTATGCTCAAGATCATTTACTGAGTTAAGAACCTTGCAAGATGAGGTAATGCGGAAGGTTGCAAAAGATGACTCGCATGCTACTGTATCATTATGCTTGGGCCACTTCCATTGTGCAACTGGTCACACAGTTTTAGAATTCATGCCAGGCAGCATCTAGCACCTGACTGCACAAGCAGTTTGCAAGTTTGATGGATGCACAGGGGTGATTGTTATTTGCGCAGCAGTGCAACCCAGTGCAACTCATGGAGGAAAACCATCGAAAGTGCAGGAGCTCTTCATTGACTTGCACAAGGCAGAGTCTCACTTGCTGTTTTTGGCTAAGAAGGATGGCCAGTGAGGGATGTGATATTTGCCAGAGAACATTTTAGGGGATGAAGGAGCAAGACCTGGCACACATTAGAGAAATATGAATACATTCCTCCCAATTAGACTATTGCAGTGTACTCTATGTGGGTCTGTGCATGAAGATGACTTCGAAGCTGTAGCTAATGTAAAATGTAGTGGTATAACTACTGACTGGAATACCCTATAGACACCATATAATTCCTGTCCTGAAAGAATGGCACTGGCCAGTGATGTAGACTCGAGTCAATAGATTCAGACTCAAGTCGGACTTTAAGTCACTTCAGTAACTCGACTCAGACTCAACTTGGCAATAAATGATGACTCGACTCGAGACTTGTATATTTTTAATGACTGACTTCCTGCCCTTGGTTCAGTAACATAACAAATTTGTTCAGAAACCTTATGACTTTGAACAATGCCTCCATCTCTTTTTGCTTACTGGTCACATGACAGTCTGTCTCAAACCCGAAGTGTGGGCATATTTCGCAGAAGGGAACAACAAACAGGTTAGGCAATGGGCTTGAAGCAAGCTTGAGGTCTGCTCAGCAGCCTGTCCCCAATGGATATAGGAGGAACCTTCTAAAATGTTTCCTAAAAGCAAAAGACAAGACTCACCCCCAGATTGCAGGCTGCATTTCTCAGAGGATGAAGGATGCTTCCTTCTAAAGCTTTTGAAGCTTCAGTAATGGGGAGTAAGAAGGATTCTATTCCCCACTTCCAAAGCTGCAGATGGCAAAATTGCAAATGTAGAGGGCTGATTCTGCTTAAATTGTTAAAACTGACTTTTGTTTGATGATGTCCAATAATTCTGGAATTTTGGATGGGGCATAAAGTTGGCTACCAGACTTGAGACTTGACTTGAAAGTATCTTCAAGGATTTGAGACTTGAAGGTAGAGACTTGAGGCTTGACTTGAGACTTGGAGTAAAAGACTTAAATGTATCACTGGCACTGGCTGCCAATACACTTCCAGTCTCAATTCAAGATGCTTGTGATAACATTTAAAGCCCTAAATGCCTTGGGACTTTGACACTTGAAGGTGTGCCTCTCCCTATATGTTCCTGCTTGCAGGTGGAGGTTGCTAGGAGGCCCTCTTCTATGTCCTACTATTGAAGCCAAAACATTCTATGAGCATATGAGAGATGGCCTTTCCAGCTGTGGCACCCCATTGTGGAATGTCCTCCCCTTGGAGGCCCAACTGGCACCAACACTGGTTTTGTTTAGGAGTCAAGTAAAAACATGGCTATTTTAAAGTCTCCAGGCCTTACTCTTTAAAGTAAAATCTCTCAGCCTTACTGTTTTACTTTATACACTATGCACCAAGTTTTTAACCTTTTTAATAAATTTTTAAACCTGTTTTAACTCATTAATATATTTAACATGTTTTAGTCTTTTAAATTAATTTATTGTTTTAACCTGTTAATTAGTTTTACCTGTATGTTGATTTTACCTGTATGCTGCCCTAAGATCTTTTGATAAAGGGAGGGACAAAAATATTTACAGGAACAAACAAACAAAACTGCTTCCATGGGGATTTTCAGTGTGCAAATGTTGAATTGTATTTAGGCCTGTATGAACCTTGATGCTGCTCAACGTTTATGGCAGTGCAGACTGCAGTCTGGAATCAGTGCTTCTAATCTCCAGGTTCCCACATTCTGTACCATTTCACATTACAGGTCCTTTTTGTGGGGAAGTTCACTCAAGTCATCCTGTGGAAACTTCTCTAGAACAGGAAACCATTAACAATGTGTTTCCTCTTGGAGCAGACATGCATGTGATGTAGAGTAATGAAATGAATAAAGAGCAGCACAGTTGGGAGGTGGGTATGTTTAGCCTGGAGAATAGAAGGTTGAGAGGTGACATGATAGCCATGGTTAAATATTTGAAAGGAGTCCATATGGAGGACAAGCCTGTATTCTGCTGCTCCAGAGACTAGGACACAGAGAAATGGCTTCAAACTTCAGGAAAAGAGAGTCTATCTAAATATTAGGAAGAACTTCCTGACGGTAAGAGAAGATTGACAATAGAATACACTGCCTTAGAGTGTGGTGAATTCTCTTTCTTTGGAGGTTTTTAAACAGAGACTGGCTGGCCATCTGTCAGGAATGTTTTGATGGTGTATTTCTGCATGGCAGGAAGTTGGACTTGATGGCCCTTCCTACTCTATAATTTTATGATTCTATGAATTATGCTTAACTCATCTGCAGACATGAACAAGAGATACCTGCATGGCAGTGTATTTTCATGGCAGTGTATTTTCATTCGTCAATAGGTGTGCTCCTATTCTGTGTTCTAGACTGGAAGCGAACCAGCCATATATACATAGGCATATTACAGACCAACCTCTACAGTTACACAATACATAAGTACAAAATGAACAGGTACAGATTACACATGCAGCAGAATACTATATGCCTACAGTAACAGTAACATAAAAGTCTTCAATTAGGAATATACTAGAGCCTACCGGTACTGATATTATTACTAGGAAGGTTTAACCAGATGATTCCTGGCAAAAGATCCTAAAACACAAATGTTGCTGTCTTACAAATAATTTTATTGATAGAGTCTGAAAGAAGAAGGGCAGAGTAAAAATTATTGCATCTGCCTGGAAAATCTGCTAAAACTGAGATAATATATAGGAAGCAACTATTCATGTATAGTCAGTATATAATTACATGTTCCACCATTTCAATCATGCACAATTGCCAAGGGCAGACATGTTGAGAGTAAGGAATACATGAGTATTTCTCCTCTAAGAGGATTAAAGCACTATGAGCTAAAGTGAAAGCTCTACAGTATTTAGGGGCCTCTAGGGTATAAAGATAACATACAGGACAAAAAAATTAACTGTAATTCCCAGGTACTGGGTAGTTCAAAATCTGGGCCTTATCTTCTGAAGGAGTGCACACCAGACCCAATTTGTCCGATTATCTCTTTGGCTCTTGAGGATAAAAGGTGTAGTAGAATTGAGGCAAACCTCCATATTACTGCACTTTCTTCTACTCAACAGCTCTCACCCAGTTGGAGGAAAATTATCCAGTAAGATCAAGAGGGCTAGACGAAATGGGTTAGTATTTAGTTTAACACAATAGGGCAATTAAATGTAACCATACATGTACTTCAAGAGGAGAGGAGGGGAAACTGTAACCCATGGGCCACATTCAGCCCCTGAACTCAAAAATTTGTAGCCCATGAAGTCCTACACCAGTTCTCCTATGTTCCTCACACTGTTAAAATTGGCATTATTTTTGCCTCAAGCCATGCAAGTAGTCCTCCAAACATGTGAAAGTATATGAAAATACCCCATTCCATCAACAAGCACTCTAGAACCCTATACGATTCCCAAATATATCAATTTTCCTGTGTAGTCCCTCTTCAAATGGTAGCACGAAGAGATCTGATGTCACTTCCTGTTGCCACTTTGAGAGGAAATGCAGCAGGGGACATAGAAAGCATTTTTTCAGGAGTTTAGATTGCATTGCTTCTATATATATACCTCTGTGAGGCATATAATATTTGAGCTTATGTTATTTGAGCCATGCCCTTAACCACAAGGTTATTCCTTCACCCTCCTTCTCCAGTATCACTGGCACTACTGTCCACATTTTCATTTTTCTTGTCTAAATGGCACTCAACATTCATGGCTACTTATCATGCTCAGTCCTTTTGGCTGGACGTCTGGCCTACCATTCTCTGTGTTTGTGCTTTTGGAAAACTTGGGATGTCTTGAACATGTGTTTAAGTGACCACATTTTTGCTCCATTTATATTTGCACTCACATCCTGAATTCACAGTGTGAGGGATTGATAGAAACAATGGTCAGTATTCTAGATCAGCTACTTAGCAATATAACTACTAAGGTTGCATTGTTGCATAGCTAAGTGGTATCTTCTGGCCCAACACCAGTTCTGACTTACTGGGCCACAGCTGCTGAGAGTGACAGGGGTCTGTTTTCCTGTTGATCGGGATGCAGCAGACTGACATTCCCACCTTCCTTTCTCCAGCAGTCTCTTGTGCAGCAGTCAGAAGTAAGATCCCTTGCCCTTTCCGCATGGCATTTGCCATGTGAAAGGGCACCTGGAGCATCGCACAATTGTGAGGAGCGATCTGCATGACTCACTCACAATCGTGCGACACTCCAGGGGCCAGCAGGTGCCAATCGCGCACCTTTTCATTTTTGGCTGGAGGCTGAAAATGGTGTTCAATAGCGCATTGCTCCTGGGCCCTGTGCACACTTACCTGGCGTGCGGAGCCTCTGGAGATGCGCCGGTCGCACTTCCTGCCCCAGCGCAGCCTGGGAAATTTCCAGGCTGCACTGTGGAAGAAAGGCGGGGCTCTCGCGCAAGCAGGCAGCTCGTGTGGAGCTGAAGCAACAGGGATGCAAGAGCCTCTCACCGGAGGCTGCTCGTGTGATCCCCGCACCCCAGCGCTGGAAAAAGGAAAGGTGTGGAAAGGGCCCCTGTCACGATTCTTCCTTACACCCAAAGATTTCTGAAGTGAGGGGGGTGGGAACATCACTCAACTGCATTCATATTGACAGGAGAACAGAGCCCTGTTGCTTACAGTGGCTGCAGCCTAGTAAGTCAGGATTGGGTGACTTTGATACCTGTTATTCCCTACACTACTGAATACATAGGGAGTATGCATATGGATCAGTTATGAATGGGAGCTCTAGGATGCACATTCATAACTGTGATAATGAATTCCAGCCAGTATCCTCCACAGTCCTCATGAGATAAGTGACCTGAGGGCATACCTTCGTAAACAAAATTCATACGAATAAATAATCCGGGATTCTAATTATTATTGGCAAAACCAATAGCTCAATGATGTGCAGCAATTCCAGTTTAATATTATAATGAATGTGACAGATGGGGGAAAAGTAGGTTCACTGACAAAATTCACAGAAACTGAAATTCAGATTTAACATTAACATAGGAGTGCTGTCAACTCTGAAAACATTGTGCTTTCTTGAATCTACCATTTAGCCTAGATTTTAAATGTTTTATTGTAAAGATGCAAGCATTCACTTTCACTCAGTCTGCATTCTTACAAAATTTATAACGTTTTCAGGACAAGAAGCTGCAAAGTAATAGGCCACAGTGAGGACTGGGCCTTTTGTTCATATAACTCATCTGATCTTTTTTCACTTTGAAGGTAATACTAAGGAAACTGGAACAGACTCATTCATCTCTGAAACTCTGGAGCTTTTCAGTGTACTGGTAGAGATGTGGAAGTTAAGGAGGGATGTTGCAATGTCTTTAATACAGGTGTTCTAATTTCCATGCTTTTCCAAAGCACACATTGAGTGAGGACAAAAGGACCAGTCAGTCACACATCTGCAGATCTCTATATTTCATGGATATGCTTTCTTGAAAGGTCCTCTGCCTATTGGGCATGAACAAAATCCACTCCAGGAGCCAAGCAACTGCCACCTGGGTTTTAGCATGCTCAGCCTTTCAGGAGTTGTTAGAAATCCTGAAATGACTATGAAAGGTAACATAACATGTTTAACAAAGAATCTTTCCACTCCAGAAGAGTTGCTTTGAACATGATCCTGTGGAGAGTTTACCAGGGTTCTATTCACACTGCTCATTCTTTCATACCCTAGGAGGAGGTAGACAGGGAGACATCTCCATTTTGAAAGGACCAGGACTCGTAGGGGATTAATTCTGATATTTCTTTTCCTGCTTCTCTGCAGTCCACCCAGAACAAAATAGAATCTATCCAGAGGAAAACCATTTCTACTTACTCCTTCACTGACTGAATTTCTGAATTTAATACACACTAAAACAGTCATGTCAGCTTCCATAGAGAGAGTCAGATTTAACTCTGTTCCACTAAAGGTGAAAGCAGCCCTCAGCACTCCATACAACTTATGAAAATTGTTTTAAGTTTGTAAATAAATGGCACACATAGTGAGGTAATTAATTTCACGAGACTGAATTCCTACTGACTTTGGGTATATGAATAGAATTAGTCCATCATGCTCAGGCCCTTTCCACATCCTACCTTTTCTCAGCACTGGGATGCGGTGCTCACATGATCAGGCTCTTGTGAGAGACCCTCGCATCCAGGTTTTTTCAGCTCTGCACGAGCTTCCTGCTCGTGCGAGAGCCCCGCCTCTTCCTTTCACAGTGCAGCCTGAGACCTTCCCAGGCTGCACTGAGATGGGAAGTGTGACCGACCTGGCTCCCGAGGCTCTGCACACAAGGTAAATGAGCGTGGGGTCCGGGAGCAATGCTCGACTACACACCATTTTCAGCTTAAAGCCTAAAATGAAAAAGTGCACGAGCGGTGCCTGCCAGGCCCTGGAGTCTCGCGCAAATGTGAGTGCATCGTGTGGACCGCTCCTCACATTTGTGCAACGCTCAAGGGGCCCTTTTGCATGGAAAATGCCATGCAAATTACTCTTCAGTATTGTCAAAATGGAGTGGCAGCGACTCTCCAGGATTTCAGATGTGGGTCTTTCCCACCTGGAGATGCCAAAGACTTAACTTGGCATTTCCTTCACACTTCTAGATGTCACGTTCAGAGCTGATGGCATTGTCAAACAAGAATGGCTGAGATTCTGCATCATTAGACTTAGCTATGACAATGGAGCTTTATTGTTGTAGCTACATCTGATTATTCAGCTCTGCCAACTCATCTTGGAAGACAGGTAGTAGCAAGAAACTTTGCAGAGTCACCATTCAGTAGTCTGTTCTCCAGGGCCCCGGAATTCCTTCAGTTGATGTGACCATCTGGTTTCTAAGGTAAGTTTGAGGGGGTACCTGTATTCATGTAAATGTGAACTGCAATATTTATGATGTCATAAGTCTGGCTTACAACATTATAAAAACTGAACAGGATGCCAGCCAAATGAGTTTAGATAAGTTTGTCAAGGAAAAGATGCTTTGCTTTCTGTTGCAGAGGTTTAGAATTCTGATTGCCATTGTAATCCTTCCTTCCCTGTTTTTCCCCTCTTTCCTTCCTTCCTTGGTCTTATGCTGGTCCTGTTCTAAGATCTGAACTTTCTTATTGGGTCTATGCTGTTCCTATTCTGAGATTTGAATATAATTGAAACCCTGCTTTTGCAAAGTGCCCCTTGCCAAATTTGCCCTATGAAATTAATTTTTTTCTATGGAAGATATTTGTGGAAAAGATTTTAATAAAAGAAGAAGGTGTCATACCTCCACAAGAAGAAACTCTAAATATAATTGACTCTGGGGATAAGTTCACGGCTGGGGTTAATAATGATATGTTTAGTCATAAGAAAATATTTATAGCGAGAGGTTAAATGAAACTGAAAAAAATAGAAATAAGAATGAGATTAGTAACAATATATTTTCCTAAATATTAATTATGAGAATAAATAACAATAACAGATATAATTTGATGAGATTTAGATACATGTAATAAAAGAAAATATATAAGCAGTATGATTTATAATATGTAGAGTAAGTAGCTTAGGTTAATGGATTTGGAGAGAAAAAAGTCAGCATTTTTCTTTTGAAAAATTTGTTCTGTTTTTTCCTTTTATATTCAATAAAATTTATTAAAAAAATATTTTTTTCACCTTAAAAGGAAGTTGATTCAACAGGCATGCTGCAACGAAATTGTGCAACTGGTATCGTGAGATTAAAGGATCCTTCCTCTGTGCCAGGCCAGCTCTATCATTACTGAGAAGCAGCAGTGGAGACCACTTAGCTGTTGCTTATGAGTCTGTAAAAGACTTTACTGTCTTGTAAAGGATAGTAATCTCTGTCCAGCACTGTCCTGGATTGTTAATTTTCTTGCTTAAAGAAAACAATGAGCAATTTTAGCAATTTTCTTCCTGCCCTCAAAAAGTCTTCAAAAAGCACAATGTTTTCAAAGCCTATTCACAATTTGGGACTTTTTCTGCACAAAATACACACATCATGGATTTACATAGCAAGCAGCATTTTCAGTTCAGGAAACAGCTACCAGAATCCTATATCACCTGTTGCACTATGTAACTTCACATATACCTAGGTATGTAACAGAGGCACTAAGAAAACCCCTTTACTGAATTGTGAAAATGCATGATGGACCACCAGCAATGTGTCTGATGCACATTGATGCTCAATGTGGATCGAAATCAATACACATCAGCCCCATTGTGCATTGGGCACCAATGCACACTGGTCACTTTGCTGGCTCTGTTATGCAGTAGCATAACAGCAGCCCTCTGCTGAACATAGACATTATGCAACTGCACAATTGTAATTCTTTCACACATAAGTCTACTTAGGAAGATGTAAATACCCAACAGGATTTTGGTGAATGTTTTTTTGCACAGAAAATAATATTCTGCACATAATTTTTTTTCACAGAAAATGTTACTTCCTGCTCAGAGAACGCTGCTTTCTGAACAAAACAACAGGGTGTGAATTTTGCATAGAAGTACAAGTTCCAAACGGTGAAGGCCCTTGTCGGTCCAGAACGCTTCTCATCACAGCCTTCTACAGACCTAAAATGTGAAGAAGACAATGATGTGTTTAAATCTTTTCCTCCAAGTCTCAAGTCAAGTCTCAAGTCTCTACCTTCAAGTTTTAAGTTGACTCTCAAGTCTTTGCAAGATACTTTCAAGTCAAGTCTCAATGTGGGGGTCAACTTTAACAGAAAAAAAAGAGGTGGTGGTGGGGTATATGGAGGCAGTCAACAAACTTACAAGGGTCAGCAGCTTCTGAAGTGGGGAAGAAGATCTTTCTTACTTTCCATTTCCAAAGCTGGAGGCTTTTTTGGAAGTGGGAAAAAAGATCCTTCTTACTCCTCATTACTGAAGCTACAGAAGCTATAGAAGGAAGGGTACTTCCTCCTCAAGTCTGTTGCCTAACACATTTGATGTTCCCCTGTGAGAAATGTGCCCTGCGCTCTGCAGGGCGAGTCTTGCCTTCTGATCTTAGAAGAAGCTTTAGAAGGCTCTTCCAACATGCAGTTGGGACAGGCTGACAAGCAAACCTCCACCCTGCCTAAAGCTTGAAACAGATCATCATGTGACCAATAGGCAAAAAGAGATGGAAACATTTTTCAAAGTCGTAAAGTTCTTGGAGGAATGGGTTATGTTACTGAACCAAGGGCAGCAAGTCAGTCACTAAAAATATACAAGTCATGAGTCAAGTCAGTGTGTCATTCATAACTGAGCCAAGTCTCAGTAAAGTCACCAAACTGACTTAAGTCCAACTTGAGTCCAAGTCAATTGACTCAAGTCTATATCACTGGAAGAAGGTCTAACATGGCTCCATTTGCAACAAAATGTCAAATAGCATGTTTTGGAGGCTTTGCAGCAGAGATCTTCCCCATTTTGGGGGTGATGGAGGCATGGGTGTGAAAATGAGGACTGTGGCCTTCCAAAGTTCTGGGGAGGGGCTGATGCAATCACCCAATTCCTGACAGTTGTTCACCTCACTGTTTGTGGTATTAGATATCTTGAAGGTCCCCCCTAAACTGCAAACCCCAAGATTTCATAAGATGTTGAAAGTGGAATAACAGCACTGTAACAGTCTAGTGCAGAAATGGCTAGGGTTGACTGGACGAGCACAGTCCTAGTGCCATAATCCTCAGCAGTTCTTTAGATCCAGACTGGAATTTTGGGCATTTCAGTTTCTGTCTTCCTTATTTCTCGATGCTAATAATATCTACTAGGTATTAAATAAAATAAGCGACCTGAAAGAGCAAGAATAGAACTAGGAGAAATAAGCCTTCAGATGTTAATTGAAGTTTTGGCGAAAGTAACAGATAGATTGACAGCACCAAAGGCTGGACTCTTCCTCAGGCCAAGAATGTGATTCAAACATACCCTTGCAAATGGGAAAATAAAAATGGCTATATTGAAATTAAAATGATGGAATTTCAAAGAGATTTTTTCAAACAAAGCAAAACACAAAAGTCCTGAGGAACTATATGCAAATTTTCCTTTTTAAATAATTAATATGTATTCAATATAGGTTCTTCTACAGTTTTTTGTTGAAATCAGGGTTGTTGGCTGTTCCTGCATTATACTGTTAGATAGAAGGTGAGATTCATTTGTTCTGGGAAAGAGGGATAGAATAAGCTTTTGTTTAGCCTTGAACACAGTTCTTCACTGCAAAGCCCAGGAAAGGAATGAAGAATGTATCAATCAGCAACTGGCATGTCAGTTGTGACAGGAGAGGATCCAAAGCGGCAATGAGCAACATGATTGGCCAGCTGCAGTTGTATACTGGGCATGTAACTGGAGGTGGGAGGAATTGTGAGGGGACAGTACCACGCTCCAGTGCAGAGAGATCCACTTCAGTCTAAGGAGTTTGCCAGAGAGCAGACATGTCAGAAAGAATGCTCTGCTCTACTCAGTACTTCAACATCTTCATGGCAATGTGGGAGAACAAGATATTGTGGACAGAGCTCTTTGGGAAGATAATTCTGCTGTAGCATTTTACTCAGATGGTGCTATGGAAAGCAGTTGGCCATTACATGTAGCCAGCACTGCTTACCACAAAGACCTCCTGCCCTCTGTCACACACACGGAGAAAGAAAGAAGGCAGGGAACAGGAATGAGAAGGCCACACAGTGTTCAAGGGGCAGCAGTGATGGATAAGAACAGCAATGGCACTTCTTTTCCCATCTCAGACAGTGGAAAATGTTCAATCACTATGAGATAAACATGTCTGCTAATGGGGTTAAAAAGTGCAGAAAGATATTTTGTGTAGAAAGAAACACTTCAATGCTATTTTCCAATTGCTGGTGTTGTGTACCTTCAAGTCATTTCTAACTTATGGCAATCCTAAGGTAAACCTATTATGGGGTTTTCTTGGCAAGATATGTTCAGAAAAAAGGCTTCTCTTTGCTTCCCTCTGTGACTGAGAGAGTGTGACTCACCCAAGGTCACCAGGTGTGTTTCTATGGCCAAGCAGGGATTTGAACCCTGGTCTCCAGAGTCATAGGCCATTTCCACACTAGACTGTTCTAGTGCAGACTGTTCTAGTGCAGACTGTTCTAGTACTATTATTCCACTTTCAACATCCTATGGAATCCTGGCATTTGCAGTTTAGGGAGAGTCCTCAAAACTGCAAACCCCAGGATTCCATAGGATGTTGAAAGTAGAATAAAAGCACTAGAACAGTTTAGTGCGGAAATGGCCATAGTTCAGTCCTCAAGCCACTATACCACATTGCAGGGTATAAATATCCCAAAGGCATCAGATCCTGTCTGATCTTGAATGCTAAGCAGGATCAGCCTTGGTTAGTACTTTGTTAAAAGCCTGCCAAGGAATACCAGGTGTTATAGGCTGAATTTCAGATGAGAGAACTGACTAAACCATGTTAGGGTCTTTTTGGCCTAAATCAACCCTATGAAATTCATAAAATCATCATAAGACTTAAAGGCACATATACACACACATCTTCCAATACAATCAATCCTAGGCCCTTTTCGCACACCACCTTCAATCTGCAATGGCCACAGGATTGCCATGGGATCATGATGGTTCTGCATGACGTCATCGCGATCCCATGGCGATCCCATGGCAACCCGTCAAAATTATGGATTAAATCATTGTTAGGTTTCTCCTGACAATGACACATGATTGTAGAGTCCTCCTGCCTCCTGTCAACGCCAGAGCCTGGTGGGCAGCCAAGAGCCGGTTAGCAGGGTTTGTTAAAGATAAGGCAGGCAATAAATAAAAGAGCTTTACTTCAGCAAAACGGTAATGAACAGATAAGGCTGGCAATAAATAAAAGAGCTTTCTGCAGCAAAGAGATTCCCTGGCAGTTGCATCACAGCCAGGCAAAACAACAGTCAGTCCAGGTACCTCAGAGTCTGTCTTTAAGCAAGAGAAGTTGAGAGACGACGCTCCAGCAGGTCGGGCAGCATTCCGGGAGGGGAAGCAAGGATCCACGCTGGCCCAGCAGGTACACCCAAAATGGACGGTTGTGAGCCGACAAAGACCCAAGGCTGAGTGAGTGTCTTTATAGGCAGGCCCTTCCCCCAGGTGCTATCTCAGCTGGAGTCTGATTGCCTGGCGTTTCCTACTTAAATGCTCTGACCTTCTGAGAGCACTCCTTTGCTCTCGATGCTGCTGGTAAGTAGGCACCTGCTCTTGAACCTCACCATCTGACTCTTCTGGCCGGGCTGGGTCTGAGGCAGCCCCTGGCTCCGCTGCTGGGGCTGGGGCTGTGTCCATGGCAGCCTCTGGGGTGGACTCTGTGGGTGCAGCAGGCTCCATGGCTTTGAAGTCCTCTGGTTCAGACTCAGAGCTTGAGTCCTGGAGTGCCAGAGTCCTGACACCTCCCTCCTGCACTTACCTGTTGTGCAGAATGGCAGGAAGTGCAATGGCTGTGCTTCCTCCCCCAGCACAGCCTGGGAAACTGCCGAGCTGCACTACAGAAGGGAGGAGTGGAGCCACCGTGCTTCCTCTTGTCCAGCAGGCAGCTGGTGCAGAGGGGAGTGCAGCAGAAGCGATTCCCTCCCAGAAGGGGCTTTCCCTGGATCCAGGGTAAGTTGCGGAAAGGGCCCTAGCTGAGGGCACTCCAAAGAAGAAGGTATCACTAGACCTTTGCTGCTTATGATTACAGTATAGTAACACAGTCTTCCCCTAAATTATATTTTCTTTGAAGAAACATAATTCCCATTGATGTGCAAAGTCCCAGAGCACACCTAACACCATTCCCTTTTATTACAGACATTGCATTCTTTATCAAAGAATGCTTGTTCCAAATTAGCTTTGGTGCATGGCCCCATTCGAAGTTTCTTTGAATGAATTCATGATTCATAATTCATTATGGAGTAGTTTTGGATGACTATTGGCTCCTTGACACATTACAGCAAACAGAATTAATAAAGTAGTGAGTCAGGGTGCTTCTATTTTTACTTCAAAGGAGAAAGTGATATATAGGTGATTAAGATAAACTAACCTCTCTTCCAGGCTCAGATAAACTACTATTGAAGTACTGAGCAGGGAGGGGAAGAAACAGTAGTTAGAGAAAAACTAGGAACTTAAACCTTGAGGGAAGGAGACCTTAGAAGACTTACAGTAGGCTGTACTTATGAATTGCTTGATGCAGGAGTTGGAAGTTTGTGATCCTCCAGATATTGTTGAACTGCCGTTCACATCAGTCCTAGTTAGTGTAAACCATTATTTCTTATACTATCTGATGTGGGGAATCAGAGGGGAACCAGAATTTCCCCCTAGGGACTGGTACCATATTTGTACCCATTGGCTACAATTATTTCTTTCTTTCCAGGAAAGTCTCCAAGGATTAGCAGCTGATGACTCTTAGATTGACATTGGTTCATGAGCCACCACTTTGGGTAGCACAAGTGTGTAGAAGGGGAGTAGTAGGGGAAGCTGAAGTTCACCTATATCTAGAGAGCCAGCAGTTCCTCATGCCTGATTTAAAGAAGGTTCTGTCTAAGACAATGGAAATCAACAGCCACTGTACAAATCACATGCAAGTACATTTATACAGGAAAAGGAACACTGCATCATACAACTAATAACATGGACCTCTGAGGGTGAGCTCAAAAGCTATCTTTCCATTGATTGAGGCCATTTCCACACTATACCGTTATAGTGCAAGTATTCCACTTTCAAAATGCTGTGGAATTCTGAGGTTTGTAGTTTACCAAGGCCAAAGAGCTATAGGGAGCATATAACTCCCTTGCTAAGACAGCTCCACTGGCTACCTGTTCATTTCCAGGCACAATTCAAAGGGCTGGCTATGACCTATAAAGCCCTAAACAGCTTAGGTCTAGGCTATTTCAAAGACTGTATTTCCCTGTACAAGTCAGCTAGAACTTTAAGATCTGCTGAGGAAGGCTTTCTCTCTGTCTCACCACCATCCTAGGCTCACATGGTGAGGACATGAGAGAGAGCCTTCCCAGTGGCTGCTCCCACCCTGTTGAACGCTCTTCAACAGAAGGCTAAGCGGGCCCCTTCCTTGCTCTCATTTCTCTGACAAGCAAAAACTTTTCTCTTTAAACAGGCTTACATGTAAGCCGGGCAGCTTTGTTTAATAATTGTTGTACTAAAAGATCCTTTTAAGTGTTTTTATGATGATCTTTTAATGTTTTTAATTGTTTTAATGTTTTTAATTATTTAATGTTTTTTAATGTTTTTAATGTATATTTATTGTTGGAAGCCGCCTTGGGTCCCAATTTTGGGAGAAAGGCAGCTTAGAAACACAACTAACTAACTAACTAAATGTCAAGAAAAGGTTGGACCAAACCTGTAGAAAATACTTTGTGATATGGCTTGTTAAGTGCACCTGGGAAGAGCCATGTGACTTTGGCTGAATTATGCTGAGTCATGCTGATGAGCAACCAGGGGAGAAGGTTGCATCAGGTATGGGGAGAATGCAAAGGTTGGCAGGATTGCATCAGCTAGTGTGAGTATAAATGTAGCTGAGTGTTAGCCAGCAAGTGCACATGGTGCCTGACGTGTCTGCCAGAGGCTGTGTCAGAAAGAGCAAGCAGAGGGATGCTGGAATGCCTTCTGGAGATTCTTGTAAATACGTACACATTGTAACTGAAGAATAAATTGACTCCTTGATGGAAGAAAACAATTGGCGTGGGTGAGTTTTTTCTGACTACAGTGCATTGCTGCTAAGATATTCTGCTGCTGCTGGGCACACTTCCAAAGCTGTGGGAGCAATCTCTGCTATATTTTGGGCGTGACAATAAATAGGGCTCTCTGGCTGAGAATTTTAAATGCCTCTCCCTAAATTGCAAACCCCAGTATTCCATAGGATGTTGAAAATGGAATAATAGCACTATTACAGTATAATGTGGAAATGGCCTGATTGAAATGAAGATGATAAGAAGCTAAAGAACTGTTCAGTTGGTTGACAGAATATGGGAAACAACACCTGTCTGTTTCCTCTTAGAGATTCAGAAAATATGAATCTCATGAGAGAAACAGAAAGCAAACACACTTGTCATCTCATTGTAGGTATAACATGGGGCAAGGTTATGTGGCTCTCCACAGTGTGTTTGGCCTACAACTCCCCATCAGACAACATAGCCAGTACAGGAAAAAGGAATGAGATAGATGTAACTTGTTACAGGAAAAAGTAACATTCATGCCAGTTGTTACTTCCTTTATAGGAAGAACATGACTTCACCTTTATTGGAGGCATGCCTCACCTGGACAGGATGGTATCTGACAGTTCTCCTCTGGAACCACAAGACACTGAGGCAGAGCCTAGGGAGAGGGATCAGAGGTTATCTGATTCTGAGACAAAATGCCTGTCCCATGAACAGGTAGCATCCAAAGATGCAGGACCTGAGGACCTGGTTGAGGTGAAGTGTAACTACAATAACAGAAGATGCCTCAGCAATAGTCTCTCATTAGCACTTTGGAGCTGGAGAAAGTTGTTGTCCAAATACAGTTCCATATAAACATGCTGTACTTCAGCATTAGTGCCTAAGAACATGAATCTTTAGCTGCCTATCATTCCTGGGATGTCCACTGACAATCCCGGTTACCTGACCTTGGCATCATGGCCCTGATTTATCTTCTAACTACTCCTTGCTCTGATTGATGACCTGTCAGGAATCTTCTTTCTGAAGCTGACTTCAGCTTGAATCTTGATTATCCCTGTTGCTTGCTCCTTTAGACTAGTGTACTTTGTTGGCTCTGGCTTGGCTCTGATTTTTTCTGTTGGCAGCCCATTGGAACAGTTCCATGCCTGGTGAAATCACTGGCTTTGGCAGGCATTTACAGCCACCAACCAGGTCAATTATTCTCCAAAATAACACACATCTGTAACAAAGTTGTGATGCATTGCTTCCAAGCTTTGTCCTACCACTAGCCAGATGATAGGGATGTGCATGCAAGTTTGCCTGAAACCCAACTTCCAGAACTGATTGAAATGCATGGCTGATTCAAGTCACTGGATGGCTTCATTCAAGCCAGGCTGGAAGGTTCTGTACTATATTGTGCAGACAAAATAGACTTCAGATTGACTTCCACCCCTCTCAAATAAGTCGAAATATTCCTGCACCATCCAGGGCCATTTCCGCACTATCCTGTTCTAGTGCTATTCTACCACTTTCAACATCCTATGGAATCCTGGGGTTTGCAGTTTAGGGAGGGGCTTCCATAGGATGTTGAAAGTGGAAGAATAGCACTAGACCAGGACAGTTCAGAAATGGCCCAGATTGCTTTATGGTGGTAAACATTTCAGAGAGTGGGGGACTCCAGAACAGGGCTTTGCTTCAGTGGAAGACATTTCATGATGTGCTGTGACAAGAAAGAGTTGCAGTGGTGTTGAAGGAACAGCAGTGGTGTTGGAGGAACAGCAGTGGAGCTGGAGTGATTTTCTGACAATTCCAGTTGTGAGGAGGATTTGTTTGTAATGTCAACAAAGTTATATATTCCTGTTTCCAGCTTTTTCCTCCTTCTTTAGTTCAAGGTATTCTTAGAGCTAACCACAAAGAATGAGAGAGTGAGTCAAGAAAACTGGTGCAAGTTGGTGCATCTCTGTGTGTTTTGTTATTAGCCTAGGGATGTGAGGGGTTTTGTAACCCCCTCTTTTTTCCTTCTGGAGCTGCTTTCTCACACATATATATTTATGATGATTTCCTCCTCAGTTTTCTTAGCCATGGCTATTGCAGAACTTCATATATGCCCAAGCACACGTTTGTGAGAGAGCTTTTTTCCTCTCATTCTTCTTAGGTTTAATCTTCAGCTTGGTGAAATAAGATAACCACCGGTTATTGACTGGGAGGAATAGCCATTTAAAGAATTAAGGGAGGTATGTATGTGTGTGTGTGTTAAAGGAGATGCTTAAAATATTTTCCTTTTCCCTTTCACTTCCACTACGCCCCTGCATATTTGCCTGGGACTTAAAAGATATTTCCCACTACACAGTTATAGCTTTGTGATTCCACTTTAAATTCCATGACTGCATCCTTCAAAATCCTGAGATTTTTGGTTTGGTAAGGCACTGGATTGCTCTAGCTGAGAATTCTAAATGCCCCTTTCTGAACTGCAAATCCCAGGATTCCATAGAACGTTGTCATGGCATTTCAAGTAGAATCATAGCACAATAATTGTGTATTATGAAAGGTTTCCTGTCAGGAATTCTGCTTACAATTGTTTTTTGTCTCCCTCTGTCCTTATTCTGGAACCTTTTTATTCTTATTGAAGAATTTGGTCACTAATTAAAAATTATTTTGAAATCCTATGTATCCATCAAGAAGGACAGAGAA
This sequence comes from Ctenosaura bakeri, assembly GCA_948474755.1. Lineage (NCBI taxonomy): Eukaryota > Metazoa > Chordata > Lepidosauria > Squamata > Iguanidae > Ctenosaura > Ctenosaura bakeri. The sequence goes on along the minus strand of CAOLHI010003100.1, from coordinate 193,230 downwards.
GCACTTTTTGTTTTCTGTTTGCTAATGCAGAACAAGCAACACCTCCACACATTTGTTCAAATTCAGTTCCCTCAGAAATGGAGTTTAAAAATGGAAATTAAAAGCTACCTAACACAAAAATGCTTGAAATTGCTTGTCTATGGTCTGGCAGTAATTAGAATCTAACATGTTTGAGCAGGGAGGGAGACAATATTATTTGGGGCAGGAATTCAGCAAGTGATGGAGAGTAAAGCTCAAATGTTATCGACAGAGCAGGCCAAGCAGTACTAGAGACCAACAATGGGAGGAAAAGCAACTTTAGTAAAGGGCATGCAGGAAGGGCACATTGGTCTTAAATGTCTCTACACTAATGTACAGAGCATGGGAAATAAACAAGATGAACTAGAACTCTTAATACAACAAACTAAATATGATTTAATAGACATCACCAAAACCTGGTTAGATGAGTCTCATGATTGGAATATAGTAATGGGGAGGAGGGTATAACATATTTTGGAGAAATAGACCTAACAGGAAAGGAGGAGAAGGAGGATTTTTATATGTCAAGGATGTTTACACCTGTGAAGAGATCCATGACTTAAATCCAGGAAGCCAAGTCCAGACCATCTGGGTAAGAAAGAAGGGAGTGAGAAACAATAGGGGTGTAATTGTTGAAGCATACTATAAGACCTCCAAACCAACCTAATGATTTGGATGATGCCTTCCTAGAGCAGATGACTGCACTTCAAAAAGGAGAGATGCAGCAGTAATGGGAGATTTCAACTATCCTGATATATGTTGGCAGTCAAACTCTGCCAAGAGCACAAGGTCCAACAAGTTTCTCACTTGCCTTGCAGAAAATTTCATGGTCCAGAAGGTGGAAGAGGCAACAAGGGGATTGACTATTTGATATGACCTGACCAACAGGGATGACCTTATTAATGGAGTGGAAGTGGTCAGATCCTTGGGTGGGAGTGATCATGCTCTTTTAGAATTTATTATTCACTGGGAAGGGGAGGCTCAGTGTAGCCAGAAACACATTCTAGACTTTAAAAAAGCTAATTTCTCCAACTTAGGGAATTACTGGCCGAAATCCCATGGTCATGAATACTGAAAGAGAAGGGAGTTCATAATGGATAGGAGTTTCTTAAAAATGAGATACTGAAGGCACAATTTAAAACTGTTCCTATAAGGAGGAAAAATAGCAGCTGTCTAAAGAAATCAGAATGGTTTGACCAAAGAACTCTCAGCTGAGCTAAGTGTTAAAAGAAACAGGTACAAGGAACGGAAGAATGGGGAAATTACCAAGGAGGAATTCAAACAAATAGCCAGGATATGTAGGGAGAAGGTCAGAAAAGCTAAAGTGCAGAATGAACTCAGGCTTGCCAGAGAGATTAAAAATAATAAAAAGGACTTTTTAAAGATATATCCACAGCAAAAGGAAAAACAAGGAAACGATAGGGTCGCTGCATGGAAAAGATAGCTGAGTACTAACAGGGGGAAGAGAAAAGGCAGAATTACTCAACACCTTCTTTGCCTCAGTTTTCTCCCAAAAGGAAAGAAGTACTCTACCTGGGATGTGGGGAGTAGGTAGGTAAGCAGGGGAAACACAGCACAGAATAGGTAGAGAAGTAGTACAGGAATACCTGGCTACTTTAAATAAATTCAAGCCTCCAGGGCTAGATGGATTACATCTAAGGATATTAAAAGAACTATCAGAAGTCATTTCAGAATCACTCACAATAACCTTTGAGAATTCTTGGAGAACAGAAGAAGTCCCAGCAGACTGGAGGAGGGCAAATGTTGTCCCCATCTTCAAAAAAGGGAAAAAAAGAGGATCCAAATAATTATCGCCCGGTCAGACTGACATCAATATCCAGAAAGATTCTAGAGCAGATCATTAAACAGTCAATTTGTAATTACTTAGAAAGCAATACCATAATAACTACAAGTCAATATGGGTTTCTCAATAACAGTCATGCCAGACTAATCTTAACTCTTTTAACAATAGAGTTACAAGCTTGATAGATGAAGGGAATGCTGTGGACATAGCATATCTTGATTTCAGTAAGGCCTTTGACAAAGTCCCCCATGACATGCTTGCAAGGAAGGTAGTAAAATGAGGGCTGGACAGTGCTACTGTTAGGTGGATGTGTAATTGGTTGACTGACTGAACCCAAAGAGTGCTCACTCATGGCTTCTCTTCATCCTGAAGAGAAGTGACTAGTGGGGTGCCACAGGGTTCTGTCCTGGGCCCAGTGCTACTCCACATATTCATCAATGACTTGGATGAAGGAATAGAGAACATGCTGATCAAATTTGCAGATGACACCAAATTGGGAGGGGTTGCTAATACGCCAGAGGATAGGATCAAACTTCAAAATGACCTTGACAGATTGGAAAGCTGGGCCAAAGCTAATAAAATGAATTTCAATAGAGAGAAATGTAAGATCCTACACTTAGGCACAAATATAGGATTACACAAATACACAAATATAGGATTAAGGTGGGGCACATGGCTGGATAATAGTACATGTGAAAGGGATCTAGGGGTCTTGGTGGACCACAAGCTGAACATGAGTCAGCAGTGTGATGTGGCAGCCAAGAAAGCCAACACGATTCTTGGTTGCATCAATAGGAGTATGGTGTCTAAATCAAGGGAGGTAATGGTACCACTCTATTCTGCATTGGTTAACCCTCATTTTGGAATATTGTGTCCAGTTCTGGGCACCTCAATTCAAGAAGGATGTTGACAAGCTAGAACGTGTCCAGAGGAGGGCGACCAAAATGGTGAAGGGTCTGGAAGCCATGCCCTATGAAGAAAGGCTTAGGGATTTGGGTATGTTTAGTCTGCAGAAGAGAAGGTTAAGAGGGGACATGATAGCCCTGTTTAAATATTTGAAGGGATGTCATGTTGAGGAGGGAGCAGGCTTGTTCTCTACCGCTCCAGAGACTAGGACAAGGAGCAATGGATTCAAGCTGCAGGAAAGGAGATTCCACCTGAACCTCAGGAAGAACTTCCTGACAGTCAGGGCTGTCCGGCAGTGGAATATGCTGCCCCGGAGTGTGGTTGAGTCTCCTTCTTTGGAGGTTTTTAAGCAGAGGCTTGATGGCCATCTGTTAACAATGCTTTGATGGGTGTTCCTGCATAGCAGGGGGTTGAACTCAATGGCCCCTGGGGTCACTTTCAACTCTATGATTCTATCATTTCAGCTTTAGCGCTGGTCTTTAATAAGTCAGATGCCCTGTGCCTCTAGGCCACTCCACACTTTAGGTGGAAAGCATGATAATTATTGGTATACTGGTGCTTACTGCAGTAAAGCATGGATGACATACCACTCTCTGGCCAAGAATTTGAAGTATCTTGCCAAACCATGTATCCCAGGAATCCATAAGATGGAGCAATGGTAGCTAAATTGGTCTTATGACAGCTAAACTGATATAACTGTATAGTTCTTTTAAGTTGTTTTTTAGAAAATAGTGTGTGTGTGTGCATGTGTGCATGCATGTATGCATTTACTGATTTTTCATGTTTTAAATCTGTACTTATTTGGAAAAGGTCAGGATAAAAATGAATGAAATAAAATAATAGTGCAGCTCTATTTACACTGTGATAACATAGCAATACTTGTTAGCAGCCAAGTTTAGTATTGCTGGGAATTAGCGAAGGGATTGAGAGATTAAGTTCAGTTCACAGAACATCAAACTCTCAAAGTTTTTATTTTTTTAAATAACCAGACTAACAACAATAATACCCACTATATTTGACACTGTTCAGTGCAAAAGGGTTATTTGGCAAACAGGTACCTGAACTTCAGTTGGTTGCCATGACAACAGAATAGATTAGTGCCACAAGGAAAGAAAGAAGCCATAGATTGTTGCTAAAGACCAATTCTTGAAACAAGGCAGCAGTCTGAAATACCTCAAAAGTTACTGGATTCCAGTGATTCCACATTCCATGGTTGGAAGCACATATTTCTTTAAATATTCTCTCTCAAGTGACAGCCCAAGCCTTCTTTTCTTTTCAGTACAAAAACATGGTGGAATGGCAATTTAGAAATGGCTGACATGTGGAGGGTGGAAGGAGACTGATTCTTCCCATGCAGAAATTCTTTCCCTTTCTGACATGATTGCACCAGGTGGGATCCAAACGTAAAAGGACACCAAACTTCATTCTATCAAGGGCAGAATGCTGGCATTTTTTAAAAAACAACAACAACAGCAGCAGCCACCTCCCTGAAATAGCACAACTAGTTATTGTTATGTGCCTTCAAGTTGACCCTGCCTTGTGGTGAAATTTAGGCCCTTTTTGCATGGCATTTGCCATGCGAAAGGGCCCCTAGAGCATCACGTGACTGTTAGGAGCAGTCCACATGACACACTCACAATCGCGCGACACTCCAGGGCCTGGCAGGTGCTGATCACGCAATATTTCATTTTCGGCTGCGAGCCGAAAATGGTGCACCATCATGCATCATTCCCGGGCCCCATGTGCACTTGCCGTGTGTGAGGAGCTTCTGAGCCACAGCACTCGCGCTTCTTTCCCCAGCACAGCCTGGGAAAATCCCAGACTGCACTGAGGAAAGAAGAGGAGGGGCTCTCGCGCAAGTGGGCAGCAGCTGCAGAGTTGAAGGAACCGGGACACGAGAGCCTCTCGGAAGAGGCTGCTCACACAATCCCCACACCCCAGCTCCACAAAAAGGTGAGTTGCGGAAAGGGCCTCAGTCAGAGAAAGCTTGCCATTGCTTTCCTTTAAGGAAAGGCTACCCAGTGGCTTTCCATGGCTGAATAGAGACTCAAAATTTGGTCTCTCAGAGTCCTAATCCAAAATTCAGACCCAACACTATACTGCCACATCTATAGCCAACATACTTTTCAGAACCAACAGCCTGAGTCATTGGCCACCAGGTTGCCAGAAGGAAAACTGGAGGTGGCTCATGTACCTTTAATGGTTGTATAGAAGAGGAAATTTCAGCAGGAGCTGCTTGTCATGTTGGTTGCATGATAGGGAGAAGTGTGACCTGTTCACTAGATGTACTTCCCTGGGCCAATGCAATGCTAGGCTGCATCAACAGGAGTATAGTGTCTAGGTTAAAGGAAGTGGTGGTACCATTCTATTCTTCATTGGTCAGAACCCAGCTGGAACACTGGGCACCACAGCTTTTTTTGTTTGCTTGTTTTGTTTTATAATTTTTTGGGCACCACAGTTTAGGAAGGATATTGACAGGCTGGAAAGTGTCCAGAAGAGGGCAACCAAGATGGTAGAAGGCTTTGAAACCATGCCCTATAATGAGTGCCTTAGGAAGCTGGTTATCTTTAGCCTGGAGAAGAGAAGGTTAAGAACTGACGTGATATTTATGTTTAAATATTTGAAGGGATGTTATATGGAGGATGGGGCAAGTCTGGTTTCTGTTACTTCAGAGACTAGGACAAAGAGCAATGGCTTCAAAGCTCAGGAAAAGAGATTCCATCTAAACATTAGGAAAAACTTCCTAATGGTAAGAACAGTTTGATAGTGGAAGGCACTGCCTGGGAGTGTGGTGGAGTCTCCTTCTTTGGAGGTTTTTAAATAGAGGCTGGATGACCATCTGTCGAGAATACTTTGAAGGTGTATTCCTGCATGGCAAGGGGTTGGACTTGATGGCCCTTGTGGCCTCTTCTAACTCTATGATTTTTGTGGGTCGCAGGGTCTTGCAATTTTTTTTGAGGGGGGAAACTTTGATTTTATTTTTATTTTTATTTTTTTTGGTCTCCAGGTGCTCCCAAACATATTCTAGGGACTTTGGGAAGCAATTTTGCCACGTTTTTGCCTCCAGGAGCATTTTTGGCTAAGGAAGTAACAAGAAGTGATCCTAACAGTTGACTTATGGGTCACTTGCTATGGGGAAAAAAGCCCATCCAGGAGCTAAAATAACCCAGAGAAGATAAAATATATGGAAGATGTGCCCCAAGTACGTTTAATGGCATGGGGGAGGGAAATTTTTTCAGGGGTGGAGAGCAGTAAGGACTTGCATCCACCCAGGTCCCCTTGGAGGGAATTTGAGTTGAATCCCTGAACAGTTGCCTACTCCTGGTCTACTTCAATTGGGTTGATACCCTGTGAATGATTTTTGGGGTGAATCTACAGCAGTTACCAAGGAAACATCTCACCCTTCACAGGTCAGAAATTTTAAACATGTTGCCTGTTGGACTATGTACCAAGAATAGCTCAGATAAATTTCAAAATCCTAGTTTGGCTGCAAAGAAAATGAGTGTTAACAGGCAAGCCTTAGCTGATGCAGCTATGTTCTATACAAATGCATCTGGAGGAGGAAGGTGACATTAAAAAGCATAACTATTTCCTCCCTTGTTAATTTCAGCCAGCCCATGAAGTACCCACTGTTTTTACTGTTCGTGCTCCATGGGGCCCTGATGATAAAACAGGGTGAATCATAATGGAATAAATATCAAGATCAGTCAGGAACTGGAAAATATGGTCTGTTCAGCTGATGTACACGATTCCACCACTGTCATTTGAAACATTGCAAAGCTGCATGTCACAGTCGCCTCCTGTATAGAATTACCTAGATTGTTTGAAATTCAGTGCCTGTCAGAGGTGTCACGTACCTTTCACTGGTGGGTTTGCTCCCAGAGCACAGGATATGTTGCAAGTGATACTTGATCCAGGACTGGCTCAAGGGTCTCATCAACACTGAGTATGCTGCAAGAGAGCACTAGCATCTGTATAACGGAAAGAAGCTCTGAACCTTTCAAAACAGAGGCAGGAAACTAGTTTGGGATGCAGGGACAGATTTTCCACCCTAGAACACCTAGAATCGTAGAACCGTATCACTGGAAGCCATCTAATCCAACTCCTTACCATGCAGGAACATGTAACTAAAGTATTCCTGATAGATGCCCATTTAACTTCTGTTTCAAAACCACCAAAGGAGAGTGTCCACCCCTCCAAGGCAGTCTGTTCCACAGTTGAACAGCTCTTACCTTCAAGAAGTTCTTCCTAATTTTTAGGGATAAACTCTTTTCTTGTAATTTGAATGCATCAGTTCATGTTCTAGTCTCTGGAGCAGCAGAGAACAAGCTCACTCCATCCATGATATCCCTTCAGATGCGTAAAGATAGCTATCCTATCACCTCTCTATCTTTTCCAAGCTAAAAATACCAAGCTCCCTAAGTTGTTCCTCACACAACTTAGTTTTCAGACCTTTGATCATTTTGGTCACCCTCCTCTGGATACATTGCAGCTTGTTCAGCTTTATAGGCCAGATGGTTTCTGAGGGCATAGGGTAGGTCTGTGTTCCCTAACATCATGTAGACTTCAGAAGTTTGTAGGGTGCCTCATCATACTTTCCACAATCTATGTTAAAGTCCACACCAATATGAATGCCTCAATGATATCATTGATGCATTTCTGTTTTTTTAAAAAAGAAAAGGTGCTCTTATTCAAGACAGCTTCTGACTCACAGGTTACAGATGAAAAATACCTTCCAGACCTGAAACATCTCAATGCAACAGGCAATGTATCTGCACAGCTAAAAGAGATGATACACATTGGGTATGTGTGTACACTGCCATGGTTCTTTGGATGGGACTTTTCAGGCCAAGACACATGTGCATGGCAGCCCACTAATTTACACATGTAGCATTGGCTTGATGGTTAATTCTGACATCATAGCTACATCCCCTATTCTACCATACCAATTACATGACTGGGCCTCACTCCCCACCCTCAAGCAGTGTATGCATTTTTGACCATTTTCAGTAGTATATTGTTATGTGCACCTCTACATCTCTGAGTGGTGAGATGTTACAGGGGAAAAGATACAAACCTGGCTTTACTTTCCCTTGGAAGGAGACCACAGATAGTTCACACTGTTGGGATATTTGCTTGTTTGCAAATACACAGGCTAAACTGAGATAGAATCACATAATCATAAAATGATAGAATTGGAAGAGATCACAAGGGTCATCAAGCCCAACCCCCTGCCATGCAAGAAATATACCATCAAAGCATTCCTGACAGATGACCATCAAACTTCTGTTTAAAAATCTCCAAAAAAGGAGACTCTACCACACTCTGAGGCAGCATATTCCAAACTGCTCTTACCATCTGGAAGTTCTTCCTAATGTTTAGATGGAATCTCTTTTCCTGAAGTTTGAAGCCATTGGTCCATGTCCTAGTCTCTGGAGCAAATGAGGAGATGGAGGTACTGTCCATCAGATAACCAAAACCCCTTCCTTCTACATCAGATGTCTGGGAAGATGGCCAACTTCCCAAGAGGCTGCTAGTTTTCTGGAGTCCAAACCTGACTGCTTTTCTGCTTATTTACCTCACCCCCAACTGTCTAGCCCTCTGCTAGGTCTTTTGCCACCCAACCTTCTTTTGGGGACTTCATGCTTGAAACAGGGGGCCTATTCAGGCCCCACACTTTACGTACCTCTAATACATGGGTAGGGGAGGAGTGTGGGTGGGGCAGGCCATGGACTAATGTCGGACATACTCTCTTCTTTTTGTATCATTTTGATTTTGTGGTGAGAAAGGATTAAAGAGGGCATCAAGGCTCTCTCTTGACAAGGCTCTCTATTAACATGAGGGATGGGATGAATATTTGAAAATGTTCACAAAATGGTTGGAAAACATGTCCTTTGAATGTCAAGAAATCCTAATGAGAAGAATCCTGGACAGCTTGGGACTTATTCTACATAAAATCCAAATCTGATTCTTTGTGGAAAAAAGATCATTTTCTGCATAGGAAACAGCGCTGCTGCTGCTGCTGCTATTTCTGCAAAGAAATATTGTTTCCTGTACAGAAAATGTTGTAACTGGGCACTTTGCACAAAAATGTGCATATAATTGTTTTACAAAGAAAACAGCATTTTCTGTGCAGGAAATACTTGCACAGAATACAAGAAATACTGTTTCCTGCTCAATAAATGCTGTTCTCTGCACAAAACAGCAACATAGGAATTCTGCACAAAATAAGTGCTAAACTGTGAACAGCAAAAATGAAATTGCTAAAATTAAGTGTCAAGAAGAACACCAGTGAAGAATTACACCCCTACTTAACACAAAAAACACAAAAACAGAGAAAGAGAGAGAGAGAGAGAGAGAGAGAGAGAGAGAAGCAGCATTGGTATAAGATATAGGCAGCCCTTAGTCTCTACCAGTAGTAGTTGGTGACTCTGATCCTTTCCACACCACTCTCTCAACATGGAGATGGAAGGATGGGACCACGACGACAGTTCTGCATGAGTTCATCAGAGTCCTGTACTTCTCCCCTCCCCAGGCAGCACAATTATGAATTAAATCATTGACAGATGTTCTCTGTCAATGACCTGTGATCACACCACGATCACAGACTTACCTGTCCTGCAGAAGCCCAGGAAGTACAATGGCTGTGCTTCCTGCCCCAGCACAGCCCAGGAAAGTCCCTGGCTGTGCTGCAGAACAAAGAGGCATAGCCATTGTGCTTCCTTCACCATGGAGTCAGATGGTGAGGAGGGGAGCATGACAGGAGTGCTTCCAGCAGACCCAATGCCAGGATCCCCACTGGAGGACTCTGGAAAAAGGTAAGGTGCAAAAAGGGCCTCTGATAATAGTGGGGTTGTGAATTCCAAAGTACAAAGTTTAAAGGAGCTGTCCAAGGTGCCAAATCCTAGCTCCAAAATAGATTCAGAACAATGGAGAACGCTTAAAGTTCAGATTAAAATCCAAAGTGGATTCACATATTATTGAAATGGAAATCACCAGCCACCACTTGTCTGCATGCATGCCTCTGAGGCAAAGATGGAGAATGTGTGGTCCTTCAGATGTGGTTGGACTGAAATTTTCATCATCCTTCACCGCTGGCTGTGATGGAGGAGCTGATGGAAGTTGTATTCCAACAACATCTAGATGATGACACATTGCCCACCTCTGTCCAGTATGAAGTATTAAGAGTATGAAGCAGAGGAAGGAAGAAAAAGAGTTAACAGAGTGGTTTTGAGAGTATTGTTCAGAATGCTCTTAAAAGCATGGTATTGAGCAAGAGAGAAATAGTGAGTGAAGAGAGAATATGTTACAAATGAATGACTGAGTTAAAACCATTTTAAGAAGTGTTTCTGTGATTAATCAAGCAAAGCAACTCTCTTGAATTAATAGATATGTAAAAGTGGCCCTTAGAGGGATGCATCTTCGTCATCTTCCTCAGGGTGAAACTACACATAACATAATTATTTTTTAAAGACTTTCTGTTTTACAAACTGTGGCTGCTGTGACTGCAGTTTCTAGCAAGACTTCTTAACTCTTTACCAACTGAAAAGTACTGCCATGCTGTTTTTATCTTGTAAAGCTTTTGGAAAGAGTTGAAAGCCACTCTGCCTTTATGCCTGCAAACTGTGGCCTACAGTTTGCAAAAACCTGTTGATTTTCATTCAAGTTCTGTGGCCTTGGTTGCATATCTAGTTCTCTTCCTGTTCCTTCAGCTGTGACTCCACTCAAATACCATTCAAGAGAACTATAGTTTCCATGTATGAGCTTATGTTTCAGTACTGTATTTTAAAATCTTCTAGTTTACCTTTGTTGTTGTGTGCCTTCAAGTCATTTCCATTTTATGGTGAACTTATTGCAGGGTTTTCTTGGCAAGATTTGTTCAGAGGGGGATGGATTCTGTCTTCCTCTGAGGCTGAGAGCGCGTTACTTGGCTAAGGTCACTCAGTGCATTTCTTTCTCGATAGTTGATGACTAATCAAAGATGTTATGTATGTACGTATGTACATATATAGACATGTATTTAATAGCCTGCTTTTCTCCAAGAATAGGATCCAAAGCAGCTTACAAGGTAAAACAAAACAGCTAAAACAATATGTGGCACAAAAGTTCAAAAAAGCATTAAATAACCAATCCAATGAAAACATTAATTTAAAATACATTCAGCACATATTCAACATATATTACATATTGAAAATACAGCACACTCATTGAACATCCTCCAGTTAAAGGTTGAAGGTCTGTTTAAGTAAGGTGTTTGCCTACCAGTGAAAAGAGAGCAAGAGGGGGCCAATCAAGCCTTGTGTGGGAGGGAGTTCTAGTCCAGGAGCAGCCACCAAGGAGGGTCTCTCCTGTGTCCACACCAGACAAGGGTGGTGAGACTGAAAGCCCTCTCCTAAAGATCATAAGATTCAGGCAAACTCATATAGGGATATGTATGCTTTCAGATAGTCTGGAGCTAAGCTGTGGAAGGCTTTATTGAGCATAACCAGCACTTTGAGCTGTGCCCAGAAACTGACCTGTAGCCAGTGAAGCTGTTTCAACAAAGGAGTTATGAGATGCTCCCTATAACAAGCCACTAGCAACCGTCTAGCGGTATCATTTGGGGACTAGTGAAGTTTCCAAACAGTTTCCAAAGGAAGCCTCACATATAGTGTGTTGCATTAATCCAAACTAGAGGAATGTAGACAAAGCATATGTTACTTTGGCCAGGCTAGTGCCCCCAGGAATGGTCACACAGGCCACACTAGTTTTAATTATGTAAATACACTCCTGACCACCAATCAAATGTGGTTCTTGAGTCTCAGGACTGAATTTATGAGTATGCTGTGAGGCTTCTGCGCCTTTATCCCATTGCTTTCCCACCAGATTCTGCCTAAACCTTCATTGCCACCCAACTTGGGGACCACCACAAACCTTACTTCAGTCACCAAGAGCAAGACCTTTCCCTTATCCCCACCTCTGCCACCAATGTAACGACTTCCTCCTGTCATACCTGTGTGACCATCAACTGTGGGGATCTCCTAGAAGCACTCAAGGTTCCTATGTGAGATATGGAACAACTTCTATCCCACTGGACATCACTCCTCTGTATTAATTGCTGCCACCTGAGATACTGTGTCTGAACCCAATATTTATACATGAGTCCTCTACTTTTATTGAGGTTAGGGATGCAAGACCCCACATAAAAGTGGAAAAGACAGAGAAAAATAGAATAAAAATCTTGAACATTGTTTTTCTTACCTGAGAACGCTTCTCTAGGAATCTCTAGGTCCTCCAGCACAATTCTGTGGTCAATTTCCAGTGGAAGTGGACCATAAAGTCATACTAGAGGACCTAGCAATGCCTGGAGAAGTGTTCTCTCTAGGAAAATCTAGGTCCTCCAGTGTGACTCTGTGGTCCACTTCCAGCAGAATTGCACTGGAGGACCTAGAGATAGGGTAAGATCTTTTAAAATAAATAAATAAAATAATCCATAAATAATCAAATCTGTGAGTACTGAAAATGGAGGGGCCACTGTACATTTAGCTATCCTGGAAGCCAAAAGCATATGATACAAAAAAATTTTTATTAACAGAAATTTAACATAACAAAACAGATTGATTATAGTTATTTTGTAGTAAAACACATCTCATATTCTATCTCACACTCCTCTTTGATTTAACTCAGACCCTTAAGCACCAGTTATTAATTCATGACTAACTCAACCCTGTCTTTGCTCATTCATTCACTTTGCAACACCACAACTCTCCAACTGTTTAACTATACCAACAGATCTTCACCAACCATCATTCGTCACCCTTATTCAAATCCCCTCAGCGTTCCATCACTCACTGCCAGCATTATATTCTCTCACCACCTTCTGCCAGCTCTTACCTTATTACTATAATCTAATGCATAAAGCCAGTAAGTCATTCAAGCCTTTATTGCAGTCCACAAACCGTGAGACAATGAAATAGTCATATACATTCTGCACACAAATAAATAATTATATACATTCTGCACACAAGTAAAATGTAAACAATCTGTGTTAAAACAGAAGAGCAGGATATAATTTATTACATATTTTAAAAACAACTTAGTAAAATAGGTTTAAAATTTGATAAAAGAGATTAATATTTAAATATGTCATTCATATGAATTCTTATTAAAATCATTATTATTAGAATCTTTTTAAAATCATACAGCCTTATTGCTGATATAGAGGTTTTGGTAGCCCTACTATTCCTGAAGCTATGTTCTCCATGTGACACTTCAGATGTTTAAATCAAAGGGAATCCTAAAGTTATTGACATTTATGTGCCATGGCCCTTTGAGCTTTGGCAGCACAGAAAAAAAACTTTGCAACCTCCTCTGTAACTCTTTTTTCCAGTGTCCCCTAATAGATATATTAGGTACCATTCCAGAGGTGTTCCTGGGAACTTGCTTAAGACAGGTGCTACTAACCTTCATCTATTGTCCTTGTAAGGCATACAATAGAAAAGTACATGAGGTAAAGTTTCTAGTAGTCCTTCTCCACAGGAGCAAACATGGTTCTTGTACTCAATTTGCTGAAAACGTCCCTCTAATACAGCAGATGGGATTGCATTAAATCTAGCTTTGCTAAATGGCATCTGGTATTTGGGGACTGTTAAATTTTCAAGATAATTTGCACCCTCAAATGAATTAAACCTCAAATCCAAGCTAATTGGGGAGTAAGTAGTGCATGTAATGGATGTAAAATATTAGGTATCAATATCTGTAATCCATTGTGCAAGGACCAGCTTTGCCCTAAGTCAATCAAGAGTGAGGGGGAATGTGTCTGAGAGGCCTAATCGCTGCATTTTGTCTTTTATAGTTCTAAACAGGTGAGTACTGTAAGTATCTCTTTGATTCAGATGAACATAGCCAGCCTCTGGTCCTTCAAAAAGAACTCTCAGTCAGTACCCTAAGGTCCACTTCCCACTAATGCATAAAGTAACATTTTTCAGAAAAAATCCATGTCATCACATATGCCTAAGGTATGAACCTAAGATTTCGGGGGAAGAGTTGTCCCTTCAGCCATAAGTTGAATACTTATTCCCTGATCTACTTTCCAACTGACCAAGAGCACCTCTGTTTTGTCTGCATTAAGGTTCACTTTGTTTGTCCTCATCCAGTCCATCACTGACAAAAAACTTTGATTCAATTCCAAAACATCTTCCTTGGAGTTAGACATAAAGGAGAGAGAGAGTTGAGTGTCATCAGCATGTTAAAAAAAAGAAAAAAGGGAAGGGCTTCAAAATGAGCAGCAGAACCTCATCAATAGCCAGCATGTTATGATTACCAGTTTCTTCTGATGATAAATGTCTGCTACCTGTTTTGAATGTGGTCGTAATCCAAAGAGATCAGGTTCATAACCTGCAGTGGGTGGACCCAGCATTGGCACTGAAAGCAAAGACAACTTCTGTGCCAATGCATACCTTGTTTCATAGAGGGTGGCTCATGAACTGCGGCTTCTTCTCAATAAAAGTAGCCTGGCCACAATTACTCATCTTCTAATTAAAGACTGAGTAGAAATTTCTTTGGGACACATTTTAATGCAAGCCCAGCTAAACATGAAGCAAAACTCAGTTATCCTTGAGTATTTTGTGTTTCTCCAAATTTTGCAATGCAATTCTCAATTAAAAAAAATAAAAATAAAAAACTTTGCACAATGCATTATACTATGTAAGATTACTTGCAAAATTGTTTTCACAATGTGTGTATCTGGAGAAATTTGTATTAAATGATGATTAATTTTTTAAGAGTCACAAACTGAAGCTAAAATGGGACAAATTGGAACTAAGACTGGAGAAATTAAAGCTATTTCTGAATTACACTGTTATAGTGCTGTTATTCTACTTTCAACATCCTATGGAATCCTGGGGTTTGCAGTTTAGGGAGGGGCCTTTAGAATTCATAGCCAGAGAGCTCTTTGGCCTCAGTAAACTGCAAACCCCAGAATTCCATAAGATGTTGAAAGTGGAGTAATAGCATCATAACAGTGTAGTGCGGAAATGGCCTGAATGAAACCAGAACTGACAGATTTTTTCCCCCAGTGATATTTCTTCAATTATCAAGAACTCATTGTTATAATGCATTTAGCTTGTAGCTGCCTTTGAAGGCTTTTGAGAAACCTCATTTGGTTAAAATACAACAATGTCTATTTTAAAAACTGCAGAACTAAAAGATCTCCACAGCTTTTGATACATTTCCAGGGTCAATTCAAATAACTACTGGTTACCTTTAAAGTCCTGGATGATTTAGGACTCAGGTGCCTGAATGATATCCCCAGAGGTTCTCTTCTGAGTACCTCTATCATCCAAAGTAAGGCAACTGGCAGACAGAGAGAGACAGAGGGCCTTCTTAGTGGTTAGCATCATATTTATGGCATCCTTCTTCCAGAGAGATCCACCTAAAGTGAGTGTTACTAACATTTTGGGCACAAGGTATTGACAATTTAACTCTTCCAGACTTTTCAATGACTATCAGTATATGTTCTCTTTTAAACATATGGACTGGAATCTTGTATTGGAGATACATATGTGTAAGCACCACAGTTACTGTGCTACACAGTGAATCTTGTTGCGACCTTCCAAGCCCCACTTACCAGGAAGTAGCCACTGCGATAAATGGAGTTCTGTTCCCTGTCAATTGGGAAGCAGCCATTTCCTGCTTTCATCCACTCCCATGAACAATCTGTGGTGCAACAGGTCAAACCAGGGTCCCCGATACAATTCCCCCCTTGCACTGGAGGTCGCTTGTGTGAGGGGAGTAGGACTCAACAGACAGCTGCTTCCTGATCAAGGCCTTTTTCGCACGGCATTTCCGAAACGAAAGGGCCCTTTGAGTGTCGCATAAATGTGAGGAGCAGTCCACATGACACACTCACATTTGCGCGACGCTCAAGAGCCTAACACAGACTGCACACACATTTTTTCATTTTCGGCTTAAAGCCAAAAATGCTGCGTGGGCGTGCATTGCTTCGGGGCCCCATGTGCACTTACTTGGCGTGCGGAGCTTCGGGAGCCAGAAAGGTCCCAGGCTGCACTGCGAAAGGAAGAGGCGGGGTGCTTGTGCAACCAGGAAATGGCTGTGGAGCCAAAGCAGCAGGGACATGAGAGCCTTGCTCCCCAGGCTTCTCGCGCTAGCCCCGCACCCCAGCTCCGCGTAAGGGTAAGATGCAAAAAGGCTCCATGAGCGGAGAAGACCCCCTGTTGATTGCAGTGCTACTGCCGGTTATTTGGGACTGGGAAAGTCCCTACATAGCCCCTAAACTAGGAATGATGCAGGTATAGTGAATATGAAGCAATCATGAGTCTGTAACTCTAGGTAACTAGGTATTTGTAAGTGCCATAGAAGATTCTGGCCATTGTTCATTACTGATTTTATTTTTTTTAAAAATTATCTTGTTTTTTGTCAACTACTATGGAAACTCTGGGAAGGGCACAGTATTGTTGTTGTTATGTACCTTCAAATCTTTTCCAAATTATTGCAACCCTAAGTGAACCTATCATGAGTTTTGGGGAGGGGGAGCTGAGTGTGTGTGATGTGCCCAACGTCACCCAGTGGGTTTCTATGACTGAGCAGGGAATTGAACTATGGTCTTCAGATTTGTAGTCCAACACTCAAATGTGGCTCTCAAGGGCATTGTACAAGCCTCCCAAATAAACAAAAAAATAAAAATAAACCCTTTGACAATTAAAAGGGTTATATATTAGTCACCACAGAAGAAGATAGTACAAGAGACAAGTACAAGCCGCCCATTGCAACATCTTGTACATGTTCTGTACTGAGGAGCTCACTAAAGCACTCTCTGTACCTTCCTTGTTCCTATTGTTTCCCAGTTTTTCAAAATGACAACTTTTTAAAACAATAACTTTCCTGCAACTCAGATCTACTAATGAACAACAGTTGGTCTTGAGCCATGTTTTTGCAATGGATGTTAACTGAAGCCTTGATTTTATTTTATTTTTTGCAGTTGTTTCTTCACCAGTCTATGAATTGACTAGCTCACATTGCATCCAAAGGTTTTAATTTGGCATAAGAAGTACATGTGCTGAGTCACCTCATCAAAATAATCCTTTGGAGGTTTGTAGTGTTGGGTGATCCTAGGGAATGGATTGTGCACTTGAAGAGACATGTGTGACTCAACGGCTTTAATGCTGTAGCCTTTTAGATGAAAGGCTCAAAAACTGCAATGAGAAATGAGCGTTCACATTATTTGAAGGGAGCTCTAAAAGTTTAAGTTAAGCCCCGCACATATAATTCTTTTTTCCACATAGTAGGCCATTTCCAAGTGCTTGGCAAAGCAATAATCTCAGCTGCCTTTCTGTTCTTGATTTCTAAATACTCAACATGCAGTATCTTTGTTCTGATGACAGAAGTCTGTTGTAAAGAATCATAGGCTCATAGCATCACAGAGTTGTAAGAGACCACAAGAGCCATTGAGTCCAACCCCCTGCCATTCAGGAATATACCATCAAAGAATTTCTGGCAGATGGCCATCCAGCCTCTGTTTAAAAGCCTCCAAAGAAGGAGACACTACCACACTCCAAGGCAGCACATTCCATTATCAAACTGCTCTTACTGTCTGGAAGTTCTTCATGTTTAGATGGAATCTCTTTTCCTGAAGTTTGAAGCCATTGCTCCAGTCTCTGGAGGAGCAGAAAACAGGTGTGCTCCATCCTCCATATACCGTCCCTTCAAATATTTAAACATAGCTATCATGCCAATTTCTTAATCTTTTCTTCTCCACGCTAAACATATCCAGATCCCTAAGCCTCTCCTCATAAGGCATGATTTCCAGGTTTTTAACCATTTTGGTGGTCCTTCTCTGGACATGTTCAGCTTGTCAATATCCTTCATGAACTGTGGTGCCCAGAATTGGACACAATATTCAAGATGGGGTCTGATCAAAGCAGAATAGAGTAGCACTTTTATTTCCCTTGATCTCAAAACTATACTCCCATTGATGCAACCTAGAATCACATTGGTTTTTTTACCTGCTGCATCACACAGCTGACTCATGTTCAGCCTGTGGTCTACTTAGATTCCTTGATCTTTTTCACATGTATTGTGGTCAAACCAGATGTTACGCATCTTATATCTGTCAATTTAATTTTTTCTGCCCAAAAATAGTACCTTTCTCCCTGTTGAAATTCATTTTGTTAGTTTTGACCCAGCTCTCTAATCTGTTGCAGTCATTTTGAATTCAGATTCTGTCTTCTGGAATGTTACCTAGCCCTCCTAATTTGGCATCATCTGCAAAGAATGCCCCCTAGTGATGCCCACAATGAATTCAGCCTGGGTATTCTAATCCCTGTCCTCGTCCACCTAGTGGGGTCAGTACGATGAATGCTGAAGAAGCAGAGCTTAGGAAAGTTTTTTTTTTTAACCACACCTCTCAGAATCTTCTAGGCAAAATGGCCACTAATGGGGAGATTCTGAGAACTACAGTCTAAAAATAACTTTCCCAAACTGTGCCTCTAAGGATAGAGGAAAAGCAATGTTCTGTCAGTGCAATGTCAAGTATACAGCCT
Source organism: Ctenosaura bakeri (assembly GCA_948474755.1). Classification (NCBI taxonomy): domain Eukaryota; kingdom Metazoa; phylum Chordata; class Lepidosauria; order Squamata; family Iguanidae; genus Ctenosaura; species Ctenosaura bakeri. The sequence goes on along the minus strand of CAOLHI010003100.1, from coordinate 174,963 downwards.
TCAGAGGCATATATATTTTTCTTGGATCATTAACATTTAAGTTTTGATAGATCTTATTATTTTTAAATCACCAGCTTTCTGCACCTTTTCCCCTCAGTTCTACAGAAAAGAGCAATCCTCATGATCAAGAGACTGGAACAACTCCACCATGAGGAAGAATTACAAATTTGCTCCCCAATTTTTTGCTAAAAAGAAAGAAAGAAAAAAGTGATTAATAGAATGAAATAGTAGAAGCAATTTCTTAAAAGAAGTGCCAAAGCAAGAAGACTGGGCTTTTCTCAGGATTTTTGTCTCTTGGTGAGGGTTATCTCTGCCCATGGGACCCTGAGGAATTGATTTGAGAGGAAAAATGGCCAAGCTCCCTCATCTGCCCACCTGTACTGTTCTTTAAATTGCTCCACCCTACTTCCTGTTCTGTCCTGTCAGCTTCCATGACATCTAGCTTGCCCTTTTAGCCCCCTTTTAACCACCATGTACTAGCATAGGACATTTTGTCATCATGTTGCTTGTAAAGCCATCATGTTGGCTTGCAGAGTGCATACAGACCTTGAACTAGGATGCAGGCATTCTGAATCACTGTCACCTGATAGAGCACTAAACATCCCCTCAGAATTCAGCCACTTGCCCATTACAAAAAAATCAATACAACACGTTCACAAAGGGCTATTGACACAGCACAATTATACCACTGTTATTCCATGTTAACTGCTATGGTTCCATCATATGGAATTATGAAGATGGCACTGGCATGCTCTGACTGAGAATTCTAATCGCAACTCCCTGAACTGCTAGTCACAAGATTCCATAGGATGGAATTCTAGTACTTAAAGTGGAATAATAGCACTATAAATGTGTAGCATGAATGGGTCCAAACACACATCCACCCCCCAAATCAAATGCTTTTGTTTTGGGGATCCTGTTCTCTCCCAATCAAAGTAATATATTGTGGAGGTGGGAGAATGTCCTGTGCTGTTTTTGTCCACATGTGCTGGTTGTCAGTGGGTTGGTTCCGTTTTGGAATTCTCACTGACATCAGAAAATATAGGTAGTACATCAAATGCTAGCCACAACTCTGACCCTCACCCTGCCCCTGACCCTCAATATATTGCAATGCTAAGTGGAGCTGGAAAAAAGGTCCCTTTACTTGCTCAATTTATATTATACTATACCATGCTATGATATACTATACTGTACTATATTATGCTATACTACAATCGGTTTCCACTTTTGTGGATTCTGCACTTGCGGGTTTGATTATTCATGGGTTATTTTATTTATATATTTAATTAATTTATTTATTTTTAAAATCTTGTTGTATTTGCTCTTGCCACAGGAAAAAAAATGTTCTCTCCAGGAATCTCTAGGGCCCTTTCCACATGGCATTTTCCATGCGAAAGGGCACCTGCAGTGTTGCGCGATTGTGAGGAGTGATTTGCATGATGCACTCACAATCGCGTGACGCTCCAGGGTAGGGCCAGCGCCGATCGTGCACCTTTTCATTTTTGGCTAGAAGCCGAAAATGGTGCACGATCGCGCATTGCTCCTGGGCCCCACGAGCACTTACCTGGTGTGTGGAGCCTCCGGAGACGTGCTGGTTGCACTTCCTGCTCCAGCACAGCCTGGGAAACTCCCAGAGTGTGCTGCGGAAGGAAGAGGTGGGGCTTTTGCATGAGCAGGCAGCTCGTGTGGAGCTGAAGCAGCAGGGATGCAAGACCCTCTCGCTGGAGGCTGCTCACACGATCCCGCACACCAGCACTGGAAAAAGGTAAGGTGTGGAGAGGACCTAGGTCTTCCAGTATGATCCTATGATCAATTTCCAGTGGAAGTGGCCCACAGAGTCATCCTGGAAGATCTGGAATTTCCTAAAGAGAACACTTCTCTAGGCATTGCCAGATCTAATGTGACTCTATGATCCACTTTCACTGGAAAATGACCGTAGAATCACCCTGGAGGACCTAGAGATACCTAATGAAGTGTTCTCAGGTAAGAAAAACAGCATTCATGATTTTTACTTTCATTTGTGTTTTTTCCACTTTTGCAAGGGCTCTTTAGCCCCAACCCCCACAAAACTAGAGGTCTCACTGTATGCTATTAAATGCCCCAGACTGTAGCTTGTTCTGCCTTTACTCAGAAACCAGCTCCTATAAGCTCTTGCTTATGGTTGCTTATATATTCAACATATAAAACAGGGACGGTGTTTTATAGCTCTATTTTTGTTTTTAAAAAGGCATCCCACAACCCGCTAAACACAACATTAGCAAAGCTTTCAAGTGAGCCCCTCCCGGTTGTAAAGCTCATACCTGCGGCTCAGAAGTGTAAAAAAAAAAAAAAGAAAAACTCAAAGAGAATCCCACCAAATAAATAAAAATGAAGACCGTAGAAATAAAAAGAGAAAATGAAAGTTGCCGTCCTGACAGGGCTACATGAATCCTGCAAGGGGCGATTAGGCTGAGTGTTAGCAGTGATGATGAAACACAGCAGCCTGTGGTGATGAAATATTTATGAATGGGGAAATGATACTGCATTCTGCAGTGCAGCACAGGGGGAAAGTGAAATTTCAAGAATACTGTAATAGCAAAACCCTCCATTAATTATCAGAAGCAAGCTCTAGTGCCAGTTACTATGGCAACAGTGTCCCCTATGTATTTTGCTCCACTCCCCCACCCCTTTTGGGTCTGGCTGCTCCTTTCCCTTGTAGCGTGTTGCATTTTATTTTCTGCAAGTGAGCTCTTTCGCTGTCACTGCTGCAGTCCTTGAGCCCAGACTGGGGATTTAAGCGTGGACTTTTTAAAAAGACGCTGCAGTTTATTGAAAAGCTTATCTTTAGTCTTCTGGAATGAGAAAAGAAATGCCTAGTATACAGAGAGTCTGGCACGCAGAAATAAATCCTAATTTAAAATAATCACAGGAAGATATTCAAAGGTGTAGGAATTTCTTGTCATCTCAAACTTAATTCTAGTAATGTGCAGTGTGTGTGTATATGTAACAGAAATTGGCAGTCAAGGTACCAGATCTGATCCCCTAAGTGGCACCATCTGGCCTTCAGTTGCCAAGCCCCCAGGCCAAAATAGGGGTGTGAATAAGCATCATCTGCTGCAATAAGGTCTTTCATGAAGCATTAGTCTACCTCTGGCTCTCCCTCATTAAACTAATCCACCAGCAAACCTGGTCACCAGCCTGGGACACACAGTATATGCCTATTTGACCTTGTTCCAATGCTTTCTGTTCCATAAAATGTCCTCTTCATCCTTTTTTATATGTTTGTAGAGTATAATCACATTTTCCTTATGTCTCCAAAGTCTTTTGGAGTTGTGTTTTATGAAATGAGCTAACCCACACAATACCTGTTCTAAAGGACAACACCATGATATTTTGTTTGATAGTGATTTGTGATTTATGTTTGAAAACTGCCCGCTGAATACAGGACAGAGTACTTGGAAACATGTTAGCTTTTCATACAAAGATTAAAAGAGGAACTTGGCATCTTTGAAGTAATTTAACAGGCGGACAAACCTATTGAATAGGTGCACAAATAAGCCATAAAAAGAAGAATATAGGAGACAATAAATGTGTCTGGATCTTAAAGTGCTGAATAAGTATACTGAAAGGCAACACTGTCCTCACCAATGAGGGATGAAATGTTTGGTGCATGGGTGGTGCTTAAAGATTTCTCTGTACCAGATGCATCAACTGGGTTTTGGCAGTTGCTACCAGATGAATAAAGTTCACTGCTGTGCATTTTAGCATACTCTTAGAGAGATATTGCTTTTTACAGGCTTCCTTTTGGATTAAAATCAGCATCCAAGGCCTGTCAGAGGGAAGCATAATAACTGTTTGAAAGCAGATAAGGTCAAGACTCATGATGATGTTCTTGAGAAACACATCAATAGGGATAATATAAATTAAGATTTCAAAGATTAATGTTGCAAAAAAGAGATTAGAGTATGAAGAAAAGTAGACGTTGAGTTCAAGAAATGACATTAGTGAAAGATAAATCAATGAACAGATAGATGCTAAAAGGATACAGGCCAACCCAAATCACCAAAAGGTAAGAAGGGACAACACAGTTTATAAAACATGCTAAAGTTTGTGGAAAAAATTAGAATCAACCCTGTGGTTGAGGGTTCCTATTATCCAGGTAACAGAGCTGAAGGGAGACAGTTCTCCTTCCAGGCATAGAAAGGGTTAATGAACTGCTAGGGTTAGGTTACACTTTATTGGGGGTAAGCATCACAAGTCATGAGAGATAGTTACCCAATTAGAGGGAGAAAGATGAGAATCTTCAAGATGCTTTGATGAAGAAGTTATATAAATCTTCAAGAGACCAAGAACAAAGAGAGAACAAAGAAGACGCCAATCAGAGGGGCCATAATGCTGGTTGCAGGCAGGTCAAGTGAGGCCTCGCCTCCTGGATCTGCCTTGGCACACCATCTCAGAAACTGACCAATGATGTGAGTAGCTTAGAATGTTCCTTATTGTAACTGATTTTCTGTTCTTCTGTTACTGATTTTCTGTTCTTTTGAAAGCTCTGGCTGAGATGGGATGCTATCTGTAACTTGTAACTATTATGCGAACCTGGGGGGGCTCCTATGTATGGTGATACCTTCTGTTATTTACATTGCCTGTTCTTAGAATAAGTGCTTTCCTATAAAGAACTCCCTGCTTTCCCTTCATTCCCACGTGTTTCATGGCGATATGAGTAGATAGGATTCCTCTCTCCTAGGCCCTTTTCGCACCTTACCTTCATTGCGGCAGTGGGGAGCAGCCTCGCGCGAGCAGCCATGTGCGCGAGCCACTCATGGCAGCCCTTCTGCCTCCCGCAGCAGCTTGCCGGTTGTGCGATCGTCACACTAGCGCCCCACCCCTTCCTTTCACAGCACAGCCTGGGAGCTGTAGGCTGCGCGGGGGGAGGAAGCGCAACCGGGCCAGCTTGTTCAGCGCACCGCACGCAGGTAAGTGCACGAGGGCCCCACGAGCATTGTGCGGTCGTGCAGTATTTTCGGCTTAGAGCAGAAAATAAGAAAATGTGAGCGCGTCCCGCTTTAGGCTCCTGAGCATTGCGTGAATGGGAGTGCGTCATACGGACTCACGGCTCAAGGGGCCCTTGCACAAAAAAACTGCATGTGAAAAGGGCACTAGAGGGGGTGGGGGGAGGAAAAGGATCTCTAAGCTTAGAGATTGGTGGGTCCCTGGCAGCATCCCACTGTACTGTAAGGTAAGGATTAATTCAGTGGGTGGTGGCAGTGTTTAATTAGCAGAATCTGGGGAGTTCGTATCTCCTATTCAAGGGCAGAAGTCACTACTGAGTGGGGGAAGGGCCCTATTCTTTGGCAAATCCTGGCAACTGTCATGACTAGCCTTACTGAACAATAATGCATGGCAGTAATAGGATGCAAATTTGTACAAGAAGATTGAAATTTTGAAGAAATTAAAGAAAGTAGTTGATTTATATGACAGAGACAGAATGGTGTTGTGCGTTGAGTGCTAGCCTAGGACTCTGAGCAGCCCGAGTTCAAATTCCTACCTAGCCATGGAAACTCATCGGGTCGCTCTGGGCAAGTCACATTCTCTCAGCCTCAGAGGAAGGTAAGGGCAAACTGCCTCCAAACAAACTTTGCCAAGAAAACCCTATGGTAGGTTCACCTTACGGATACCATAAGTCAGAAATGACTTGAAGGCACACAACAACAATTTGCTTCATAAAGTAAGATTGAACCTCAATTGCTCATTGATAAATTAGAGAAGGGCCTTCCCAGAAATACAGCATCAACATAATAACTAGGAAATGAAGTTTTGACCTTGGTATTTCCCTGTACACTTCAAGTGTTTATCTTTGGCAAACCAGTTCCTCTGAAGAAAAAAGGTATGAAATCTGTAGAGCAATCAGATGTAATTTCTTGGGGCACAGTGAGTAACCAGAAGTATAGTTGTATCATTTAGGAAAAATTGCTGGTTAAATTTATGAATTAAATTTATGAATTCACAGATAGATGAATCAATGTTTAAGATATCCTTTGTATATGAAAAAATTGAGACATTTTTACATGTTTCTTTTTTTAATGTTTTTTTTTACTTCTGCAAGAAAAATATATATGGGAGAAGTATAATTGTATATTGGCCAGGACTTCATGTGGTAACACTGTTGTAGTAGTTGTTTATCATTTCATATGTTGACCCTAAGACAAACCTATCATGGGGTTTTCTTGACAGCATTTATTCAGAGGCAGTTTGCCCTTGCCTTCCTCTGTGGCTAAGAGAATGTGATTTGCCCAAGTAGGTTTCCCAGTGTGTTTCTGTGGTTAAGGAGGATTTGAACCCCGGTTTCAACACCACACTGACTCTCAGTATTACTGTACTTTCAGTTTAAAGCAGAACAACCTGAAATTTTTCAAAAGCCATAGTTTTTGGTTTTCACACCCATAACCCCACTCCTGGCTATATTGTCCAAGGCTAATAGGCAATGTAGGCTGAAAACCTCCAGAGGGTCACCATTGCCTGCCCCTGCTGTAAGTTAATAGTAGGGATGTTCAATTCAAATAAGCTGTGCCTTGTGATCATTACAATAAAATGGAAGATCCAAGCTTTTTGTGTGTGTGTGTGTGTGTAGGGGGAGCAAAACAGCAGAATTCAGCAGGAACCCAAAGTTGGGCTTACAGAAACTTTTGAAGGAAATCCACTGTCATGTCTATTTTGCTACATATCTTGGAAATGGGGCTGGGGGGAGGGATATATCTAACCCTCCACTATCTATTCTGTAAGAAGAATTACATGAAGGGTCTGTTCTCTTCCTTTACTCCTTGACTGGACATGTTTTCAGTCTGCTACCCTCAGAATCCCATATTTTGGGATCTACAACCTTTCCAAGCTTAGCTTCTGACATTGGCTGATTTACCAGTCTGCCTGTCAAAGCCATTCCATTTTTTCAAAACTGTTGGGCATCTGGGCAACAATACAAGTTTGGTACAAATTAAAACTCTCGGAAGCTCTCATTTCTCCCCATTCTTATTTTCTTTATTAAATAAACTCTTTGGGAAGAGCTTGGAAATGTAGCTATGCAAAGGCACTGAGGCCCAGATTGAATTCAGCTGTAGATCTTAGAGTCCTTGCTGCAGTTGGGCAATAAAACAGGAGCCTCGTGCCCTAGCTTGCCATTCATAACATTCAGTGTCCTATTTGCCCTGCAGAAGCTTCTTGTTCCTGTATTGTTTTTTCTTTTTTCTTTTACTCAGCACCTTGAGAATGATGGCATCCTTGTGAGCAATAAACAATGCAGCGACATAATCTAGCGTTCTGCTTTCTGATGAATAGCGACAATAACCTGGAAGTAAAGCAATGCCTCTTGTTTTCAGTACAGTGATGGTTGCCTCTGAGGAGTGGCACCTAAGTGAGCTTCTCTTTCCTTGACTTCTGTTCAGGGTTGGAGGCTTTCAACACCTAACTTATACCTAACCAAACCTCACTTAATTTGAAGAACACTAAGAGTCTGCCTTATGGAAGCTGCTCAGAGTATTGTTGATGCTTTAAAAAAAGTAGCAGCACTCTCATGTTCATGGTTTCCTGTGAGTTTATAAACAGATATGACACCCAATCATTTAATGTAACATCCTGCTATACACTGAAGATACATGCTGGACCAAAGAATCAATAATTTCTGTATCTGTAAATATTCCCATATCTCCATGAAGGCCAACGATTTACATGTATCACAAGAACAACCCAGTGATATATGGTGTTGACCAAAATTGGAAGCACTGTGTTACAAGTAACAACCTGTTAGAAATATCAACATTATCTGTATCATGCTACCTTTGGGAAGCAATGAAGGAGCAATAGTGCTCTTTTCAAAGTAATATTATGACTAGTAATGTTGCTACTATGTTGGTGTACCATTAACTAATTATTTCTAGTTATTCCTTTGGGGTTAAAATACTTTTTCAGGCATTTTGAAGGGAATTGATGTCTGGTCACTACAGTGACTAGAATCCTCCAGGTAGCATAGCAAGTAACTTTTTGAGGTTCTAGCCCTGACATTTGTCCCCAAACATTCTCTTTTCTTCTCTCTTCTTCTCACAGATATGACATGATTCATTTTCTTCTATTATCAGTGCAATCTCAGGGAACATTTGAAAATGCACTACAGGGCTGCCAAACAGAAACGTGGAGAGGGCTCTTGTAGCTTTTACATCTGTATAGAAGATGGCATTTCAGGGTGGGTTGCTTGTCACACAAACTGGTAACAAGCAGCTGTTGCTGAAATTTCTTCTTCTACACAACCATTAACAGTACAGAAGTCCTCTTTAGTTTTCACTCTTGCAACTCTAACCACCAATTCTTGACTAAGTAGTTCGCTAAGAACTCAGTACTTTCCATGCTCTTAGGTTGGCTTATTGTGGTATTACAATTAAGAATAACAACTTTTTCTCATTTGCCTGAGAGGCTAGAAAGCATTGCTGTTGTTAACCTTCAAGCAAATACAGAACAGCCTTTCTGGAGAAAAATGTCAGAGCACTCCCTTCCCCAGTGGAGAATGGTGTGGGGCCCGAAGAACAGGAGAATACAGTCCAAGAGTTATAGCATGTTCTAGCCAGTAGTTTTAAACAAAATGGAAGAGAGATAGCATGTGGTATCATTTATTATGTGTTTATTTTCTTTTGGTTTATAGCTACAACATTGTTCACATATGTGCAGTGCAGAGTGCATATTTTATAAAACAAATCCTGTCATAACTGAGCACTGAATGACTGCTTCATTAATTGGAAAGATTTTATTTTTTGTTTTCTTTGCTCTTTCTTTTTCAGCACTATGCTGTTCAGTCTCTTCCTTTGCTGGGCCTTCTAGAAGACACAAATAAGTAGAACATGCTTAGTCAAGAACTGAAATATCTAGAAAAAATAACTGGCAAAAAGCAATCAAACAGCCAATCCAGTCTTTGAAAATTAAATGGTAGATTTGGAAGAAGGGAGGAGAGCAAGCATTCCCTTTTTCACTTCTTCACATTTTATACTTAATTCTCCTAGTCTAAAGTATTTAATAAAGCTTTCTACCCTTCACACTGCTTTTTGTGAGAAACATCTTTAATTTGGTCTCAGTTTTTTAAAACTGCTTTTCTTCCTATCATATGTTTTCCCCAGTTTGCCTGCTGATTGTCAAAAGTCTCAGTCTTCAAATGCACATGATGAGAGAGAAGGGAGAAATTCATTAACTGCCTCATACTGAAGGAATGCTCTGGAATGAAGTATGTGCAGGACTGTTTGTACTAGATGCAGTATTGTGCTGTGATTGAGAGATGTAGGCCATTTCCACAGGATGATGGCATCTTGGCATGGGGATATGAGAGAAGTGGGACTGTGATGAAGCTTCCACATGATATCCTCACAGTCCCACCCTTCTCATGTCACCAGCTGGTGCACTCATGGGCTATATCACCCTCAATTGCATGAGCCTTCTGTTGCAGCAGGTTATGCAGATGGGCTGGAAGCACGATCTACACACTTCCTCTCCTACTGCAGCATGGGAAGAAGGCTGACTGCAGTGTGGAAGGACAGAGCATGTCCCTTGCGCTCCTTTCTGCAGGAAGCCAGTTGTGTGCAGACAACAGCGCTGGGAACACATTCCCATCCTGGCAGAGACACTGCTGGGATTGTGATAGAATGATGCGTAAGAGTGTCGTCCTGCAGAAAGAGCTATAGGGTGGAAATGTTACACAGTGATATGCACTGAAGCATACACTACAGAAATCATGCTTGTGTCTACAGTGGCCCTTCCACTTTCACAAGGGTTTGGGATGCAGAACCCTTGTATAAGTAGAAAAAACTCAATTAACTCCCCCCTCCCATTCCCTTCTGGGGCTCCCCACTCCTATTCCCTTGCCTTTTGCATGAGTTCTCAGTGCTGGGCCAGCAGAAAGGGAATGGGAGGGGGAGCTCTGGTGAAGAGAAGCAAGGCTCATGAGTGAGCCTTCCTTCCCCCAAATTCCCTTGTCTTTTGCCCCAGTGTGACTTCTCAGCACTGGGCCAGGGGCAAAGGAATTGGCAGGCGGAGCTTTGGAAGGGAGAAGGAAGGCATGCATGTGCCTCTCCCCTCATTTCCTTGTCTTCTGTCTGGGTGCTTGCCTTCCTTCTCTGCACTTGGCAAAATACAAGGGAATGGGAAGAGGAGAATGTGGGGGAAAGCACATGCACGCTTCAAGAATAATCAAATTCACGAAGATCAAACCCGTGAATGTGGAAGGAGGACTGTAGTTCTCTCCTCTAAGGCTCTAATGTTTACCAAACACCTATGATTTGCCTGAATCCAGAATACTAAGAATGTTCTTTTGATTGTACAGTATTTTGTTCACAAAAGACCTCTTTCTACACATATCTATTATATATTATGGCAGGGCTGGATAAGACTACAGAAGCTTCACAATGGGACGGGTCTTGGCTCTCTGGTTTGCTTATGTATTAAGTCTTAAAGATTATGCTTGCTAGAAGGCATCTCTCTTTACCAAATGATAGGAATAAATTATGTCTTCTCTTTCTATCCACTAGCAACAAAGACTATCAATAACCACTCTCAGAATACCCATCTGCCTGTATATTATCTTGATGAAATTCCATGAAGGTCCACATGTGTGAATATTAAGTGAATTGGTTATGTGTATAGCTTTCCTGGAGCTAAATGTCTAAGCAGGATCTGAGAAATATGTTAGGTTCTGTGGCTAATGGGTTCGACTCAGGAAAAAACAAATGAGTGGTCAACTTTGCTGTTTTGTGTGGGACCACTAAATGTTATGCCAGGTATAGTTCTGTGCTGTAGCAAGGACATACATAGAAATATCCATAGTAGCTAAGGCCAGCCCTATCATTAGGATGAGTGAGGCAACTACCTTATGAGGCAGATGCTGCAGAGAAGCAGTAGCAGGCTTCAGCCATTCCTCTTGAGCCTTCTGGGCATTTTCTTCCTCTCGGTGATTGTTGGAAGTGGCACATGGCCTGTTCTTCATCCCACAGGTGTGGAGAAAGACACTGCCCAATCACCAGTGTTAGAGTAAAATTAATTGCCAGTCCAATTTGTTTTTTTTATGTGAAATGTGAGTTGAGCACTATCTTGTCATCCGCCTTAGGCAGCAAAGGGTCTTAGGCCAGTTCTTCCTTCCCCAGGCAATACTGGCCTGTATTGTTCTGCTTTAATAAGCTAGAACTTGCCATGGTACAATATTTCCTATGAAAATTGTAATATAGCAACAGAAGAGTTATTTTCAGGAAAGTTGCAGGAATCCTCATTGCATCTTGAAAAAGCTGGTTGGGGTAGGGTTGCCGTACTCCCAGTTTGGCTAGGTTTGTCCTGGCTTGCCACCCAGTATCTGTTTGGACCACCATCTGGCCTGGATTCTAAGCTTTCATTTTTGAAAAAGAGTACATCTTTAGACCTTGTAGGAGCTCAGGTATGAGAAGAAATGTAGAGGCACTCTTCAGTGAAATTGTTCTGCACAGAATAAATCTGTCTCACCTTTCAGGAACAAAAGAAGGGAGAGTAAGCTATGTAGGTGGTGGAGGGACACATAAGGTGAGCTGTGAGAGGGAGTAGAAAGGAAAGGAGAATGAGCAGTGCAAGCCACAGACTTCAGGCAGCAAGGCGGTGGCATGCAGCAAGGGTGCAAAGTGAGGAAAGGGAGGCCGTAGGAGGGAAGGGATAGTGAGTGTTTAAATCCCCCTGAAGTCTCTGAGATGAGCTTCTGAATAAATATGTTGAGAAGGATGTGCATCCTACATGTTGCGTGACTGTGAAGAGGGCTATTGGAATAGTTTGGCTATTTAAAGCTTTATTTCCATCTGGTCTCTGAGGACGGCACAATCCTTAATTCAGCATTTAGAATTCATGGTGCAGCCACATTGACAGGTTTGTTTGTCTTCATGAGAAACACTTCATGAAGTGAGCCACCAGAATTTACCCTGGACACATGCAGGTGCAGGGTATATGTCTCATAGGAGCTATTGGTAACTGGTGTCACCCTAGCCATCAGGGAGCGAAATAATAGCAGCACCTTCTCTCTCATCCTTTGATATTTGTCCTTGGTTTCTTTACATTTTCACTTGTTTCCCATATATTTCCACCTCTAACAGCTTGTGTGCAAGTTTGTGTGTATATATAGACAAGGGCATGCTTAATATAGCTGGAGGATTTGTGGATCTGTAAGCAAACATTGAGATAAAGAACAGTATTGCTGAGAAACAGTGTGAACTTAATTTGAAACAGAGCAGGAACAGTAGATGATTATGATTTTTTGTGTGGTTGCATAATTTTGTAAATGTGAAGTTCAAATACCTGCAGCTTAGGCTGCTAAGTGAGAGGGGCTGCATGTTCTTACAGAGATACTTGGGAGCAGCATCCTTTATACTCTTGTAATAGTGCGTGTGTGCCTTTGGCCATAAACATCCCATCATTCATAGACATTTACAGTGCCTTCTGGCATTGTTCTTTGGAGTTCCACTACACCTCCCTCAGGTTTGAATTGGAGTAGCTGACCCAGCTCTTGGGAGGCCAAGACATTAAGCCAAAATGATCTTTGGTTTAGTTGTTCCCTTAACTGCAATTAGGTAATGTCATGTAATGTGCTTAACATTTCTCGTTACAGAAAAGTCACTGGGCATTTTTCTTAGTTTTCCAACTAGGCATGGAAGTTATTTTGTCATTTTTTAAAAATATCCTTAGTAACTTAAAAACTACATTGGTTAGTTAATATTTAAAATAGATTTGGGGAAAGTTGCTATTCTGCAAGACAGTTTGACCTTTAGCTCTCATTAGTACTACCAAATATATCCAGAGGGAAGGATTGTGGGAACTGTAGTCTAAAATATCTGGAGGCCCAAAGGTTCAAAGCCTCCATTCTGTTAGTTAATCCCAACTAGAATAGAGCCTTAGAATCAACTATTGAATGGTGAGTCAACATATAGTGGAATCTTATTGATTCAGTGAATCTACTCTTGGTGGAACTAACAAAAGGATTCAGGCCATTGTGTCATCATTCTCTTTTATTATAATACCAATTTATTTGCTGAATTTGAATAGCACTTTTCATAATTAAAATGTCTTCCCAAAGTGATTTACAATCAGAAATATTAAACAAACAAACAATAAACCAATATCCATAAACATTTCAATAACCCCTATATTTTTAAAAAAACAACTAAAAGAGCAGCATAAACATATCATGGCACAAGCCTGAGTGCAAAGAAAAGATATTCTAAAAACTGAACAGGAGGTGTGACGAAGGCCCTTTTCTCATGGGGTAATTAAATCTTCCCAGGTCGACCTCGAACGGGGGCCTTTTTCACCTTAGAGAGAACCAGGTCGCATTTAATTTTTTTGATTCTCACCTCAATCTGCGCAGGGAAGCCACCATCGAGCATTCGCACGCACTTTTAAAAAACTGGAAGAAATGTGTTTTTTTTCCTCCAATCCGCGCTCGTCGTTTCGTGAAAAAGCGACGGTGCATACTGATTTGTGCGGGGGATCAAGAGAGGGAGGGATTTAGGCGTGGCCAGCAGAAGCGACAAGACCGCCCCCAGTGCTTTCCAGTGCTGCTATCAAGGCTGAAAAGACCGTCATTAGCGGGGCTAGCACCCCAGCAATGTTCGTCAGCAGCTCGTGCTCCATACACAAAACAGCAGAAAGCAAGCGAAAAGACAGAGGGGGGAAAATATCTCCATGGCAGCTTCAAAGAAAGGCGCGGGACGGGGGGGGTTTGTCGGAGGATGTAAGGGGACACGCGTGCGTACTGACGTCCGTGATGACGCTCAGAGTGTTTCTTTTAAAAATTGAGCACAGACAATCGCTGCCAGACAGGGTGGGGAAAGGACACCTATGGGAGTGGCCATGGTAATATTGTGTGAATGCATTGATGCTGCCTAAGCCTCTTCCCTATGGAGCCATGAGAACGCTCCTAAAATTTCAGTCCATGTTAGCGGGGATTAAGGGAAAACCCACCTGGATTGTAGCGGCACGATTTCTGCACCCCGTGAGAAAAGGGCCGAAGTTCCTTTGAGAGTTAGCTATTTGGAATGCAAGTGCAACTTGATGGTGGGTTCCTAGGCAAGAGGAGTGATACCTTAAAAGTGAAACCCAGCACTGTGGCCATTTCTGCAAGAGACGAGGGAATCACTCTGTGCCGTTACTCACTGGATCTTCTGGCTCCTCGGTCCGGTCCAGGGTGACTCGGAGCAGTGCAAGGTCTTAGATCCACACTGCTCCGGCTTCCAAAATGGCAGCTTCCGGTTGTTCGTGGGTCCCGACCAACTGCGAAGCTCGCCATGCCTAAAGCCCATCCTCAGCAGATCGCAGGCTCGCTTTGGTGCGAGCCTGCGAATCTGCACAAGGGATCAGGCACGTGATGGCACATTCAGGAAAAAAGAGAAACCTCTTGGTTTATTGTTTGTTTGTTTAATATTTCTGATTGTAAATCACTTTGGGAAGACATTTTAATTAAGAAACCTCTTTTTCCTGATCTTTAAAAAGCGTGCTGGAGGACTAGTTGGGAGTGTTTTGGAGCAGACTGAGGTGCGGATCTCCGGTAGGTAGTCCGAACCTAGTCCACTCTGAGGTGCAGATGACCTCTGCAGAGGACGCGCTGCACCATTTTAATTCCCTCGTGCAGAAAAGGCCTGTGATGTGCATGGGAGGGGCTTTGGGGTGAGAAGAATTATACATAAAGCAGAAAGTCTGTTTGAAAGAGAGCCTTCAGTGAGATCTTGACCAGAGAGGGTGGCTGGGTTGTGTTTAAGTAGCTGAAGAAAAGACACAGAGAACTGAAAAGCTTGGGAGTTATTGACATAGATTGTCAGAAGTCTGAACTGAGTAATGTAACCACTCCATACTTTCTATGAACCTTAACAAGTTACTTTATTTCTAATGTTACTACAATAAAAATACAGTTTGTTTTATGACAGCTGAGTCAGCCTGAGTTGACTGAAGTCACTGAAAATAAAGAAGAACACACTGCCATAAATAAACAATTTGGTTTTGAGGGAACAGTTAAGACCTAGCCCTTTGACACAAAGGATGGAGTACAGGATAAGTGATAGTGTCAGGATGCCCTATTAGACTGGAACTGCAAAACCAACGCAAGGAGAAATAAGGGCCTGTCACACTCCTGTATTTAAAAAAACAACACACAAATATAAAAGAGCACCATAAATATATCATAACATAAGCCTGACTGCAAAGAAAGGCTATTCTAAAAATTGAACAGGAGCAATAATTAAATTAGTCTCACATCCTGTCCCTAGATAGTCCCTGAAGAGAACTTTATTTTACTCTCTCTAAAAGAAAATAAATTGGGACCCAAATGATCTCTTGAAGGAGAGAGTTCTGTGTATGGGAAGCCAAAACGAAAAGAGATTTTTTTTTAACATTCCCACAATCCTGAACACATGCATTTACAGGTCAGCGAGCAGAGCTGCTGTGCCTTATCTTGAGTGCAAATGGTCCATCGTATCATCTGGTCCCAAACCACTCAAGGCCTTAAAGGTCAGAACTTTCGAAATGGACTTAGAATTGCACTTAGAATTAGGCTTGGAAACAAAAAGGCAACCACTACAGCCAGCCAATATAATATAAGAGTGCCAGGTTCTGAATGCCTGCCCCCCCTACACGCACAAGTATCTGGATCTGGATAACTGTCTGTACCAGCTAAAGCTTCAGAGTCATCTTCAAAGAGAGCACTAATTGGAGTTTGTTTGAGTAGTCTAGCCTGCATATGATCAGAGTAATCAGAAGAAGGACCACTATCTCTAGGAAAAGTTATACTTCCCACATATCCTCCAATATTTCACATGTGAAACCTGGGGCATGTGTGGCTAAACAACATCAGAGTGTGGTCAAGATGGCAAAAGGTTGTTTATGAGGAACACTTCACCCTTTTAGCACCTTACCCTTTCGCGGAGCTGGGGTGCGGGGCTAGTGCGAGAAGCCTGGGGAGGAAGGCTCTCGCGTCCCTGCTGCTTCCACTCCGCAGTTGCTTCCTGGTCGTGCAAGCGCCCCACCTCTTCCTTTCACAGTGCAGCCTGGGACCTTTCCCAGCCTGCACTGCACAGGAAGCGCGACTGGCCCACTTCTCTCCCGAGGCTCCGCAAGCCAGGTAAGTGTGCGCAGGGCCCTGAAGCAATGCGCGACTGTGCAGCATTTTTGGCTTTAAGCCAAAAATTAAAACATGCATGCACGGTCCACATCAGGCTCTTGAGCGCTGCACAAATGTGAGTGCCTCGTGTGGACTGCTCCTCACATTTACACGATGCTCAAGGGGCCCTTTCGCTTCAGAAATGCTATGCGAAAAGGGTCATAGAGTTGAAAGAGGCCACAAGGGCCATTGAGTCCAACCCCCTGCCATGCAATTGAGTGCAAACTACTTTTGCACTTTGAACACAGTTTGCAGCAATTGAAGTACAGTAATCTGAGTACAAAGGAGGAAAAAGGGAGGAGGAGAAGGAAACTGGGACATTTTAAAAGTAGCTCAAAAATGGGACAAAAGAGGATTAAATAAGAATGTCCTTGCCAAATCAGGACAGTTGGAGGTAATTCTGCCATATCAAATTGAGTAATATAATAAAATTAAAATTACCATGGACTGTTCTTTCACAGATAGCATTATGTCCAGGAGCATCCGCAAGCTGCTGCATTTGCCCTTCAGACGGAATACAACCCCCTCCAGATGTAGCCAAACAGTTGTGTGTAATTTGATTGGCTTCCCCACCTACAGGACCACCATCTTGTCAGGATTAACCTTCGGTTATTTTGCCAACATTCACTTATAAAGTACCCCAGGTACCTGTATGGAGGTTCCAGAGATTCCTTGGAGTAAAAATAAGGGCACTGGCCATGTTGGTTGGATGGTTTGGGATGCTGTAATCCAAAAAAGTTTATTTTCAAACTCTGCCTTGCAGGTAACACTTTTTAAAAATTACTTTGAGAGATGAACTTGTTTAAGGAAAACGTTTAGAAAATTGCACAGCTTTAGGTCATTTTCTTTTCTTACTAGCTTTCCTCCACCCAGAAGAAGAGTTTTCATTCAAACATCAGGAATATGTTTGTTTAACATAAGACTGAACACCCACTAGATTTAGATCTTTCTCTGACGCCTTTGAGTTACTATTTTCCAACAGCTTGTGCAGCCTTATGTCTGGAAGGAGGTTCGTCCAAAGGCTGCACAGTTTGTCTAGCCCACCTGCCTCTTTTAATAGCTGCAGATGGAGGCAAACAGCATTAGACTGGGGAGAAAAGTTACCTGACGAATTTTGAGAAAAGCTTAGAGAGCCTCAGTAAGACAAGTTAAAATTTCTCCTACAGCTTTTTATTCATCTACATTCTATTGTGTTATCTTGTTTCAGGCTACTGGATTAAAAATGAAGACTGGAATCCTGTTGGGGACTTGATGTGTCTGTAAGTGGACTTATTTCTGCAGGAATTATGATTGTGAAGTTGTACAATGTCCATATCTCGTAGAAGGCTGCTGTTACATTGCTGCACAGCAGAACCAGCAAAGTGCCCAAGTCATAATGGGACTGATCTGCATTGGTCCTGATGCATGTTGGGTACCAATATACCTCAGGTTCTCTTGTTGATATCCTATTACACATCTTTCCTATTCAGTAAAGAGTTTGTTTAGTGCCTCTGCTATGTAACTCAGTATACATAAATTTATGTAACAAGACGTATGGGATACTGGCGATTGTCAACAATGACTTAAACACAGTCAATGGCCTTTTCCGCACCAGGCGAAAGAATTGCCCTGCGCCGCTACTCACCGGACCTTTCGGCTCCCCGGTTTGGTCCATGGCACTCCGGAGCAGTGCGTGCTCGTCAATACGCACTGCTCCAGTGTCCCAAATGGCAGCTTCTGTTTGGTCGAGGGTCTTGAGGGTCTCGACCAACCGCTGAAGCTCGCCAGCCTAAAGCCCGCCCCCGGCAATCGCAGGCTCGCATTGGTGCGAGCCTGCGAATCTGTGTAAGGGGGCAGGTTTGCAGTGGTGCACTGTGTGCTTTTGAAAGACCGACGTAAACAGGTCTTTCAAAAGTACGCTGGAGGACCACTTGGGGTTGTTCTGGACCAGACTGAGGTATGGATCTACCTTAAATAGGTCCGAACCAGTCCGGTCCGAGGTGTAGACATCCTCCTTGGAGGACGGGCTGCACCGTTTCAAAAACCCCATGTGGAAAAGGCCAATGTGTGGTAAGCTTTTTAAAAAAAAGTTCAATCAAGTCAAGATATTTTTCTAACCTTCCTTCAATAAATGCAATTAAAAATATATTAAAATATTTATTTCATTATATTTTTATTCTTCCTTTTCCACTGAAAAACACTGCTTGATGTCATTAATAATCATTTTAACTACAGAGGTTAAATAAATCAGAAATGGATGAGACAAAAATGGCTACTCCTAGACTCTGGAACTAGCTTCCTGAGAAAGCTAGAATGCCTTTCTCCTTTCATTGATAGGCAAGGTTTGAAAAAGATTTTTTTTTTCTTTTTAGCCTTTTGAGATCTTAACAACTAATATCCTGTTCAGCTGTCCCAATATCCTAAACTGGGCCTAGGATATTTTAAATGCTGGGAAGTCATGTTCAGTTGGCTGTATATGACCCCCAAAAATTTACCTTCAAAGCCTAACAGGATCCCAGTGGAAGTGTTTCTGAGGTGCTGGAGACTGGAGTGCTAGAAAATGAGAACTATAGTATTTCATTTCATTTCATTTCATTTCTAGGCCACTTTTCTCCCAGAATTGGGACCCAAGGTGGCTTCCAACAATAAATGCACATTCAAAACATTCAAAACAGTTAAAAACATTAAACAGATATAAAATCGTAAAAACACTTAAAAAGATATTCCAGTACAACAGTTAATAAATGAAGCTGCCTGGCTTACATGAAAGCCTATTTGAAGAGAAAGGCTTTTGCCTGTTGGCAAAAGGGGAGCAGAGAGGGAGCATGCCTAGACTTCCAGGATATTTACATGGGAACGAACAGATTCCTTTGCTACTATTTTAAGCTATTTATTATAAACGTTCATTGATATATAAATATGTATACATTCCCTTCAGGGAGAATCACAGACATAAACCATTTCTGCACTACACTGTTATAGTGCTATTATTCCATTTTCAACATTCTGTGGAATTCTGGTTCATCTAGTGGGCAAAGCAGATACTGTGCTGTTTTCACTGTAATGTTAAACCACAGTGCAGCATTACATTAGGAGAGAATGAGTCTAGCCTACCAGAGGACTCACATACTTTCTATTTCCTACTGGCAGCACAATGAGGAGGAATTTGGAAATTTCTTCTGTCTTGGATTAACCACGGCTTGAGATGTCATCTTAATCTCAAGAAATTATGGTCCATTTGGAACAAGTCAACTTCAAGCCATAGTTTATGAAGCTAGGTTTCTTTTTCTCACTATGGTTAAGATAAACCACAATTTAGATTTTTGGCAATATGCTAAACTGTGGTGAATCTAAAACCAAAGCAAAAACTTCCACTCTCATGGCTGCACATGAGGGCGAAAGGGGAAGGTATATGAGACTAGGGTTATTCTTGTAGTACTAAACCATGGTTTCTTCTTGTATTGTTTAGGGTTACGGCCAAGTGGAATCATTATGTTTTCAACTGTTTTTAAGTTGACTGTGCAGCAGATGCTATGTACCAACACTGTCTTCTGCACTTTGTGTACCATTTCAGTACAGAAAAAGAGAGCTCTGAAGTTGTGGATACGGCAGAAGAAAAATAATGAATTATTTCCAGGCAATGGAACACTTTGCACTGAAGAGTGTATTTCCATTTATTATAAGTGCCCCATTATTAACTATTCATCATAATGTATTATCAGAGGCCTTACCTAAGGCACTCAAAGCACTTTCTTCAAATTCCCAGGATGTTTCAGATTCCCCAAAGTACAACCTCATCTGATTGGTAGAAATGCTGCCTCTCTCCTCAGTGTGTCAGCTCAGAAATACCTTTCTAATGTACTTTTCCTATACTCCATTGTTAATAGCAGCCATTTTCTTTTAATGCTGTTGATTCAGAAATGGACAGTTTTGTCTTATGTACTTATTACATTTTAATTCCATCTTCCTTCTGAGGATTTCTAGGTGTCATTTCCATTTATTTAATCCTTATGATAAACCTGTAAGGTAGGTTAGGCTGAGAGACAGAGTGACTGGTCCAAGGTCACAAATAAGCTCTGGTCAGTCTGAAACACTAGCCAGTAAGCCAAGTTGATCGATAATGACATAGCACATCTATAACAAAATTGGGTGGCTAACAAATGAGTAAAAGTTATATTATGATTAAAATTGGCTGCCAAACAACCTCAGAGGTCAATGGGTTGATTTGGGGGCTAAATGTCCCTTGGCTGGAAGGAATCAATGTTTTCAGCCTGAAATATGTAATTAGGGAATGGATTTTCCCAACTATGTTCATATGAACAAAATTAAATAGTTTTAATAATGCAAACAAACTAAGGCAGGTTTGAGGGGAGTACAGCCTGCAGGTTGCATGTGAGACCAAGATCATACTTTTTTGACCTTGCCTGTCCCCCAAAGTACACAAAAGCCATTTTTTAAAAAAGGGATGGTTTTTGTCAAGGCTATATACCAGGCAGGCATGGTTTCCTCTGAGTGGACAGCAGAGGAAGTGGTGATGTGGCCAGAGAAGCAGGTACAAGGTCAGCAGGATTGTTTTGGCTATGACTTGTATACTGGAGAAGGCCACACACCAGAATGCCGATTGGGTCACCCCACTTGTTCAGGGTGACAGGGAGACATAAAAAGGCTGGTGTTTGCCTTTACCAGCTGCCAGTCAGGATTGCTTAGCTGGACCTGTCATGCTGCTGGCAGTTTACATTTTGTAAGGGGAGATGCTGCCCGTTTATCTTCTGTTATTCTTACTTAATTGCTGCTGGAATGTTTTGCCAAGAGCCTTTATCTTAGAGTGCAACAATAAATTCTGCCTCTAAGCCTATTTAATGAACCTCTGGAATTTTTTCTGCTTCACTGGGAGCCTCTGTGTAGCGAAGGCTTGCTTCACCGTTCAAACTCTGCACATGCTCAGAGGAGCCAGATCCTGCTAACCCTGACAGTTTTCAGATGGCAATTGCCTGAAACTCATGTCCAAAACCCCTGAAATGCATGAAAACACCCAAACTCCCTTCTAACCTCACAAACCTCCAGCACCATGTTTTTCCCTGCAGTTACCATAAAAGAAAAAAGAAGATATTTTAGCACACACTAGTGCATGTGTGTGTGTGGGGGGGACTTTAGGGGTCAGGAGAAATTGGCCACAACCCCCATGCAGTTGCCCACTCTGGGCTAAACGAAGCCTTACAATCAGTCAATTATCTGTTTTACACCAAACTCCATCTTCAGATACCTCTCAGTGTTATTTGATACAATGGCCAAATCCTGACCCTGTGCACTTCATATTTCCATAATTTGCCACCCTTCCTTTTCATGCAGCACCCAAACATTCCTGTACTCTCCAATTCAGGTACTAGCCAACCCCAGCTCTGCTTAGTTTCATGGTTTGGACATGACTGGATGATGTGGCCATAGGCAGGAGTCCCATAACTTAAGATGGAGTGGATGAGAATTTCATTGAGTTTGTTTCTGATATAAATTTACCAACATTTACGCATTTCTTCATGTTCAGATTGGAAAGAATGTGAGATTTGAATGTGGAAATAATGGAAACTGACAGATTCAAAGCTTTAAAGCTTTCAGCACTCAACTGTTAGAAGTCTAGGTTTGAGTCCCTGTATATTCAACCATGTAAAGACTTGAGTTAGTAAGAACCACCTCATATTTAACACCTATCTGATAAGGAGATAAAACATGTTCCTCTCCAGGCTAAAAATAGATGTACCTGTTGCATTTAGCCGGTGCAGAGAGGAGCGAATTTTGTTTCATTTTATCTGTGAAGAACATACCAACATTATTAAACTTCTTCATAATTAAAGTGGAAATAACCTGATTTTTTTAAAAAATGAGATTGATACAAAAGATCTGCATTGTAACCGTTTTACTTACTAACTTACTTATTCAATATTCTGTCTTTCTCCTGGGATGGGATTCAAGGCAGCTCTGCTTCTGAACACAAAGTGAACTTCCTTCTTTAAAACAACAGCTGTTAGAAATAACTGTCGTTTATTGGTTGATAGCAAGTAATTTCTTTCATTTTTTTAAACAATTGGCTAGAATATATTGTGATTCCTTAATTATATTCTCCTGTTCTTTAACTACACTAGAGGTATAGTCAGAGGAATGGTACCTGTAGTAGCAGATATAGACCTTTTCCACATGGGATTTTTGAAACGGTGCAGTCCGTCCTCCAAGGAGGACGTCTACACCTCGGACAGGACTGGGTTGGACCTATTTAAGGTAGATCCGTACCTCAGTCCAATCCAGAACGACCCCAAGTGGTCCTCCAGCGTACTTTTGAAAGACCTGTTTATTTCGGTCTTTCAAAAGCACACGGTGCGCCACTGCAAGCCTGCCCCCTTACGCAGATTCACAGGCTTTCACCAATACGAGCCTGCATTCTGCCCGGGGGCAGTCTTTAGGCTGGTGAGCTTCAGTGGTTGGTCGAGACCCTTGACCAACTGGAAGCTGCCATTTGGGATGCCAGAGCAGTGCGTATTGACGAGCACGCACTGCTCCGGAGCACCGTGGACCGAACCGTGGAGCCGAAAGTTCTGGTGAATAGCGGGGCAATTCCTTCGCCCGGTGCAGAAAAGGCCAAAAAGAGAAAAATCTGGATACAGGAGACCAGGGTAAAGCAGAAAGCCTTAGAAGGCAGTTGAAGCTTGCAATGTGATCAGAGCCAAATAAAGGCATTGCTAAGGGAACGTAGAAGAAAAACATTGAATGGCATTGTTATACTGGTTGATGCTGAGTTGAACTAAAAACTATGGGCCTATTTGTACTACACAATCATAGCATTATTATTCCACTGGCATAGTTCTGTCCTATGGAATCCTGCAATTTGCTGTTTAGGAAGGGATGTTTAAAATTTTCAGGTAGAGAGCTCCCCTAGTGCCTCACCAAACTACAAATCCCATAGGATGGAACCATGACAATTAAAATGGAATCACAGTACTATAATTGTGCAGTGAGAATAGATCGTCCCCGAGAAGTGAATTTGTGAGGGATGAGGGTTCCACACTGACACTTTCTGCAATCCCACTCCTGCAAGCATAAATTTGTCCCTTTCCTCCATATGCAATCAACCTGTTTGATCCTGGAATATGCCTCCATTGCAAATTGGTGGCTGGAGGGCACCTAGGTAGTGTCTGGTTGCATTTTTGCAACAGGAAGCACAAAGATGACAACATTTTTCTGGCTCTCCAGTGAGAAATCCAAATGCTGGGAAGGGGAGTGAGACTTTCTCTATGGTACTGGCTGTGAAACCTCAGCTGCCCCGCCTTCCCCTTCCAGCCATCATCTCCAGATTTGGTACCACAATGATAAGCTGCTAATCTTAATTACCTTTAAGACCTCCCATAGGAAGCAGCAATGTAAGGGACAATGATGCATGTGCACGAAGAAGGCATGAGGAAGGACGCAAGACCCAGGAATAAACTCCTGTGAGAGGAAGCAGGAGTGAGGACAGACTGAAAGTCATCAGAATTAATTACTTATGCATGTAATGAGTGTAAATCCTTAACAATATTGTCCTCACATGTTAGTACAAATAAAATATTCCAGGAGAAAAAGAATATTTCTCTGCAGTATTGTAGTATTCAAATGTCCTGAAGTGCTGAGGTGCAGTTATTCTGGGAAGAAATACACATATTAATTTTCGGTTCAAAAAACCTGTTTTCTGTGAGGGAAACAGGTTCCCTCCACAGAAAACAGTATTATCTCTGCAGGAAATCCATTTTCTGTGTAGAAAACGAGAGGTTTTGTGCATATATATATATATATATATATATATATATATAATAAAAATAAATAATGTGTTTTTGTCTGCAAAATAATTCCTCTGTTTTACTTCAGGATATTCAAATAGTGGGAGTAAATTGTGCAAAATTCTTGCTGGTCTATTATTCTTCTGTTGAGAAACTCATTTTTTAATGTTTATTTATTTATTTATTTCTCTTTCTACTTAAATAGCATTTATTTCAGGCATACTCTCTGGACCAATGGGTAAATAATCTGTGCATTTTATATGGATTATTTTTATTGTTTGTTTGTTTGTACAAAATAGCTAAGACCTATTCTGAAATTGCCAGTGTCGACATATCATTCTTTAGGAAAGAGATTTATCAAAATCTCTGATTTTGGCATTCCTGCTCCTGTGTGGATCCTTGAAAAGGAGGGTGATAGAATTACACAGAAGTGACCTTATGATGAGCTCCCCTTGGTTATCATTAACAATAGCGAGTTGAAGGGTTGATTTATTCTCTTTGCCATGGTTGAAGCATTGAGCAAAGGGCTGAAAATCTATTTTAATGTCACTGTAAGGCTCCAAGTAGATGTAAGCTCCAGCAGGAAGCCTAGCAATTAGAGCCTCTGCCTTCATCCTGATATTTGCAAAGGGGTTGGAAGTTGTGATAGATGTTGGTCCCTAAACATTGATTTTTAGTTTTGGTACCTGTCGGAGGATATTATGATAAAATGGAAGAGTTAAAAACTCAGTTGAGTTACTGCTTCTCTGTGAAATACCAATGATGTCATTCTTTGTGAGCTATTGGATTATCCTGACACACAGAGCACAAGAATCCATCATATCTGCTTTTGTCTTTGTGCCATCCAGTTGTTGTATGCATGATCACTTAGATTTGGCCTGACAAAGAGTTGCCACTTGGTGAATGATGGATACTCTCTTCACTGTAACCCAAACCAGTCATCCTGACCTAATAATATTGGATTGTTTTAATTGATACCAGAAAGTGAGATACTCTTGTGATTGCTTTATCTATTGTGTTTTATTGTATTGCATAGCAATTGTTTTCAGAAGTGGGGTGACCCACAAAATGGCACCATATATCATATTCCTATAAAGCTACAGACACCCTGGTTTCCCATAGGATCATGCAAAACTGTCTGCACACAATGTTAGCTGCTTTGCCCGTGGATTTATAAAAATGGCAGCACCACTGATTTCATTTGGTTTAGATACACAGTTGTACCTTCACAGAGAAACAACTTTTTCTACCATATGTTTACTATTTGCCAGGAATCTGGAAATAGAAACCAAAGTCCACTGAGGGATAATTGAAAGACTTATGTATATTTCACCTGCAAATAAGAAAATTACAAGAAGAAGTGATAAAAATCTTCTATAGGGCCATCTCAAAGAAAATTTCTTTTCTGTTGCTCCAGAGGTCAGGATTAGATCCAATGTGTGGACGCACATTACAGCTTAATGTCTTGAGAGTATGAACTGTTTAGGAACACAACAAACTGCCTTGGGTTGTGGCAGGGTCTCCATCCCTGGATGATGACCTAGAAGATGGCTACAGCTCTTTCTGTATGCATGATATGCATGGATAGTGAATTATGAAACTCCATGAAGTCATAAAGAAATGGCATACAGTTTTGTTGTTTGTTTTTATTTCTTGCTCCTGTCAATCATGCAAGAGTTTGAAGACATTTCTAAACCTGCCTTTCTGGGTGATTAGCTCAACAGGCTGCAAGATGGAGAAACTGGAGAAGGAATCAGCTATGCAGGTGAGGCTATACCCTTTACATCTGGTCAAGTCATTCATGAATTGCCATGAAATGAAGAGATACCCAATATGCAATTGGCCCAACTTCACTTTGGTGAATTCCCTCCACCCAAAATATGCCTCTTGTTCCAAACCAGGTGAATCACAGCTAGTCACCCAGAAGCTGCTGAGTATGTGTAGGCCCTATGGACAATACTGTTTCAAAATATCCTCAGTGGTTTCTGTTTGCATCCTGCAGTGTAACCTGGGGAGATTAAAGGTTAATCACTATATGGAGGAAAATGTATGTAAGTGGAAGCCCTGAGGTGGATATATTTTCCCCTGCCCTCTTGAGTGGTCTTACAGCTCTGGAGATGGAATATATCTCTGTATGACAAAGAATCCTACTGAGTAATGTCAAGGCTTGTAAAAGACTCTTTGAGCTATATTCCACCAAGTCAAGTAGAATGGGGCTTCCTTAGGAACAAAGATGACACGATGTGCTGAATACCAGTTTTCAATTGCCTTGTGAACTTAAAAGTACCAGCAAAAATCTGGGAAACTATATGTCTGACTAAAGAAGCAGATGACTGCAAAATGCCCATGGTTCTGAGTGTTAGGTCATTCGCTTTAAGGGAAACTGAAGAGCCATTGTGTCTAGTGGGGCCCAGGACTGGGTTACCCACTGAAAACAGACAAGACAAGATCTCATCTCAGTTGCAAATATTTGGCTAGATGTTCTCTTCATGAGGTAGGTTTTGTTCATGAAGAGACTGTTACTCCTTGAAAGCAGTAGGGATGGAAAAAATATTAAAAGAATATTAAAAATACTATTTTTAAAAAAATAATAATCTAAAAATAGTAAAAAAAAAGCAAGTTTCTCCAGTGTTAAAGACCTGACAAGAAGAATCCTGGGCTGATAGGACTCTCTGCAGTTCAGGACTTATTGTATATTCTTGTTGGATATGGTTGCCTTTCACAGAAAATAGCATTCTCTGTGCAAAAGTGTTGTCTGCACAGAAAATGCTGTTAGCTGCACAGAAAATATTGTTTTCTGCACAAAACAACCAAATATGGATTTTGTATAGAATAAATCCTGAACAGCAAAGATCACCAATTATGAATAGACTTTTTCACAGGAGGAAGAAAATTGCTAAAATTACCTATCCTTCAAGAAGAAAGTTAGTGAAGAATTAAATCACTAACAGGCAGTCACACCACCAAACAACCACCAGCTTTGCCTCTGCTTTCCAATGCCAGCACATGGGGGTGGGTGATGGCCCTGCTCCATCTATTGACACATCCCAGGGAATGGACTAGGGTATTTGCTCTTCAGTGCCATCTGCCCCAGGAGGCTCTAGATCCTCCTTGGATGATGATTTCCTCAGAGGGAGCCTGATGGATGGATGGATGGATGGATGGATGGATGGATGGATGGATGGGTGGATGGATAAATGGATGAATGAATGGATGGAAAGAGAGAGAGAGAGAGAGAGAATACTGCTGTATATGTTTTCTTCCCTTATCCTATCTCAACTACTGTCTGCCCTGACAACTTTGGGATGGAGGTGGGGAATGCAATTGTTGCAATGGAAAGAAATGTAGGAGTGGAGATGAAACCATTATAACAGTTTCCTGTGTTTACATAATGAAATTGGATTCTGCAGTTGCACAGGCTTAATTACCACTGTGCAGAATCCAGTCTACTCTGACTCATAGGTAGAGATGCCTGTCTCCTGGTATTAGGATCCCAGCTTTGAATGGACCTCAGTGCTACAAAAAGAAAGTAACATGCTTTCTGGAGGCCACTCATAGTCACGACTCTGCATGTCATATGCTTATCATTTATATAAATACATAGAAAAGATTATCAACTTGTAGAAGTGCTTCACCACTGGTGGGGGGTGCAGTTGGGAGAGGTGCGAGTGGTTGTGTGTGTGTGTGTGAAAGAGAAATGGAAAAAGAGGAAAGTGCGTGCAAAAGTCTAGCAAACAAAATGGGTCCTTCTGGGCCCTTTAATGAGAAGGGGGGCCGTGAGTTGAAAGAAAAACATGTGGGTGTAGTGACAGCTGGGTAGCTAGGCAATGGGAACACTGCCTGCTTTTCAGGGTGCACCACAAAGATCAATTTTCAAGTTGCAGTTTTAACATTTCACTCTCTTCACAGCTTACACCCACGTGAAGGCCTCCTGCTGGATCCCTCTTCACATCCCCCTTACCTGGGGTGAGCCAAAAATGCTGTGGTTGCTTGCATGAGAGGATGGGTGTTCTTTTATGCTCTTTCCAGTGAGTCTATGATGCTGTCTGCAGCAGGTAGCAGTATACTGGAACTACAGGAGGGACTATATCTTTATTTCTGCCAGATGGGGTACCTTTACAAGTGCCTCTGCCCCCTAGATCATCCTTTGTTGTACTTTATTCTTTGCAGCTTATGAATCCTGAAAACGTTTCCTTTTTTGGATTACAACACCTTGATTCTGGGAGTTATTACACCATTGCTTCATCTGCAGTGAATATGAGAACTTTGCACAGTTGACTCAGCCATGCAGGAACAGAACTTCTCTCTTTATTATACCTTGTATCTGATATTTATCTGATATGTATTGTTGGAGTTAATGTGTTGTTGTGTCTCTTTAAGTAGAACAGCAGCTTATAATAAAAACCCATATATTAATACAATAAATTCAAATAAGGAGTGTCTTTCCACCAATAAGAAGAAAACTTTGGTGGAAGAGATTATCCTCCCAATTCTGCCTTTCTGATGCCCCTCCAAAATCTGATCTGGAGAGTAGTGGGGTCCTCTGGGGCAGATTGGCGGGGTACAGGATGAAAAGCAAGCAGAAGTCCTGTTGAGTGATGTTGACTTTGTCTATAAACAGTAGCCAGAATCAATATAAGTAGTAAAGAAAATTGGTAAAGAAAACACAACACAGACTAAAAGATTTATCAGACATCTGCCATGCATACATTTGGGAGGAATTTGTGATCTGCCTGAGACGGCTATTCTAAAAACATGACACTACCGATAAAGAACACTTGTGAACAAGCTGTACACCCCCCAAACTTTGATATGACTTAATAGGCAAAATATATTAATTGGCATATATGTTTAATTGGCATAAAATATAAATTATACACACATACGGCTGAGAGACCATGTGGAGAAGTGACATTGGCAGGAAAGCAGGTCAAAAGTAACCTCAGCATGGCCAGGTCATAAGTTCACTGAGGATTAGCCAGGAAAGCCTGACTTAACAACTCTAAATTAATCCTCTTAATGAAAACAATAGTCAAGCCCAGATGCACAAGGCAAGCACCCCTGCTGTGTGCATTTCCTACTGAAACCTTGCCCAGACACATTATCCAACCAAGACATTGAAACATTCAGTCCATTCCAGTCCCCTTTTGTTTAATCTGTCAGAAAGTAATTAACTCACACCCCTTCAGAGAAATAGAGTATAAAAGCCCTCTGTTTTGAGCAGTCCAGTGCAGTACCTGAAATTCTGGACACCACTATATCACTCTCAATTCTGATTTGGTCTGTCCTTAGAAAGAAGTCTAAGGCACTCCACTGCTTGTTCACTACTCTGCTGGAATGGTAATTATAACCCCAAAACCTCAACCTCACTATCCATAACTTTGTCTCCCTTTATCCTTCAGTTAGTTCTTGTGTGAATGTGTGATTATTTGTAGCTTGTGTGCGTGAGTGAATTCCCTTCAATAAAACACATTTTTAGTTTACTTTTGAATCTCTGGCTGGTTCTTTCCTGTGTGACCCTGTAAACATTGGTGGAAAGATCTCGCTAAGTTACCCCCCTCTCACAGGGCTCCTAATTTTGAGCTAATTAATTTCCCTCTGTCACATAGAGGTACTGACATTGCAGGTGGACCCCTGAGTCATCCACATTTTGGGGTAACACCCTCTACCAGAACTTTTGTGGTGGGGGCAAAATGAAACCATTGGCCCCCACAAGAAAGACTTCTGCTACCTAAATGAAATTTTCCTTCAAATTTCTCCAAATTTCTTGTATTTCAAAGAGCAAGACACAGAAAATCATTCACATCCAGAACTCTTGCTGTGTTCTCATTCCCTTGTTAGCTCTGCCTACCCGTTTTCTTTGGAGGTCTAAAATATATTTCATCTGAAATTTTAAAGTTACTCCAGTGCTAAAATTTGAGGACTGGTGGAAAATTTCAGTGGAAGAACAGAATTCTTATTTAGATTTAACCTGGGATTTGCAGTTTAGGGAGGGGCATTTAGAATTCTCTGCCAGAGAGCTCTTTGACTTCAATAAACCACAAACCCCAGAATTCCACAGGATGTTGAAAGTGGAATAGAAGCACTATAACAGTGTAGTGCAGAAATGACCTGAATCTCTCTGAGGCAAACCTCTCTCTTTTGATACATTCTGTTCACCTGCAGCCCCCCTTCACAGCTTCTGTAAGCCAAGATTGGCTGCCTGCATGTCAGTCTGCCTACTTTACAACAGGAAAATAGCTTCACCAATATCATTATTTTATCCCCCCGCCACAAAAAAATCTAGATTTAAAAAGCATCATTCCTAACTGCTAAGGCCTTGAAAGGTCAAAAGCAGTACTCTGAACTGAGGCTGGCAGTAAAAAGGCAGCCAGTATACCTGGTGTAATAAAACAGTGACATGTTCTGAAGGCACAGTCTCAGCGAGCATTTGGACAGTCATGTTCTGCACTGGAATGAGGCTGCTGAAGGTGGAACAAAGAGGTGCTTAACTCAGATAGATATAAATGGATGTACAGGCCCACTTTAGTCAACAAAAACTTTGTCAGAAGTTCCTTTTTAATAAAGTCTTTTTATGGCCACCCAGCCCCCTTTTCTTCCATGTCTTCCAGCTAGAAATTCTTTAGTAGCATCAGCACTGGGAGGATGGTGCAGATGGGCAGGAGAAACATACTTTTAGTATTTATTTTGCAGCATTGTTTCTGTAGGAAATCATCCAATAAAACTTCAGTTGAGAGAAACTGGGGTTCTACCTTTGACCCTTCTGTAGCCATGTGTGCCAGCTTACAACAGGCAAGGTAAGCAGCAATTGCCTCCAGAATCCCACTGAACATGTGTGAAGAGCCAAACAAAGACAAAGGGGAGAACAGATAAACCTGCCTTACTAGCTATTGCCCCACCCCAGCACATAGATCTATAAGCTCACCCACCATAATGAAAGTGAAAGGCTAGTGAAAGAAAATAAATTCATCCCTGGATGCATTTTGGAATAAATTTTCAAGTTGTCTCTAGAAGATTCAAACTGGAGGGTTTGTTTGTTTGTTTGTTTGTTTGTTGCTTTTGTTTTACTTTGTGTAAGGCTTGCCTGCATCGTTTGGTTCATTTCACCTGTTTAGTTTTGAAAAAAAAGTATGCTGAAACATGTTGAATTGCTCTTCTTTTTGAGGTTTAAAAACCTATCCCTATTCTTTCCATGTTATTTCTGCCTCTGGTACCAAAGTTTCTGTTAAATGAGCCATGTTCAGGAACACATGGGCTTTGTTCACTGAGATAAACCTGCATTATATAGCAGAATAGACCCAATTGCTTTGAATTCTCATGATTTCTCTTTTGGGGCTGTTTAGCAGGCTGAAAACTGCTATGTTTACTCATAGTACTCTTTTGTGGGATTGCCATGTGTTCAGCTTTATTGAGTCCTCCATTTCAATGGGTCTCAACAAGTGGTACATGCATCACTGTTGGGACACAGTCATTTTAGGTATGCTAGGTGGGACATGGGTTTTTCATAATAACTGCCAACAACTCACTTTCTCTCATTCCCCATGTCCTGCTACAGGTGTGGCATGTCACCTTCCCCCAGCCCTACTTAGAATCACAGAATCAGAGTTGGAAGAGACCACAGGGGCCATCCAGTCCAACCCCTGCCATACAGGAACCCAATCAAAGCACTCCCGACAGATGGCCATACAGCCTCTGCTTAAAAACCTCCAAAGGAGGAGACTCCACTACACTCCAAGGCCGCATATTCCACTTCTGGACAGCTCTGACTGTCAGGAAGTTCTTCCTGAGGTTCAGGTGGAATCTCTTTTCCTGTAGTTTGAATCCATTGCTCTTTGTTCTAGTCTCTGGAGGAGTGGAAAATAAGCCCACTTCCTCCTCGACATGACATCCCTTCAAATATTTAAACATGGTTATCATGTCCCCTCTTAACCTTTTCTTCTGCAGACTAAACATACCCAGCTCCCTGAGCCTTTCTTCATAGGGCATGGCTTCCAGACCCTTCACCATTTTGGTCGCCCTCCTCTGGACACGTTCCAGCTTGTCAACATCCTTCTTGAATTGAGGTGCCCAGAACTGGACACAATATTCCAAAATGAGGGTTAACCAATGCAGAATAGAGTGGTGCCATTATCTCCTTTGATCTAGACACCATACTCCTATTGATGCAACCAAGAATCATGTTGGCTTTCTTGGCTGCCAAATCACACTGCTGACTCATGTTCAGCTTGTGGTCCACCAAGACCCCTAGATCCCTTTCACATGTACTGTTATCCAGCCATGTGTCCCCCATCATATGTTTTTGCATTCCATTTTTTCTGCCCAAGTGTAGGACCTTTCTCTCTATTGAAATTCATTTTGTTGGCTTTGTCCCAGTTCTCCAATCTGTTAAGGTCATTTTGAATTTTGATCCTGTCCTCTGGCAACCCCTCTCAATTCAATTGGAAGATTATCCATCCATGATTATCCACCCATGATTTTTTATTAATGCAAATAATATGCACTGTGTTTCTCTTTCCCTTACTGAACATTTTAAATACACTCACAGAATTACTCTAAAGCTACAAATGTCATTTTTGGGAAAAGCTGTCCATTTGTTTCTATCTGAGGTGGATGTTAGTACTTTGATATGGTGGTTGGTGGGTCTTAAGAGATGAATGCCTGGTTTATTTAAAGGCATGTCAGAGGACAGTCTGATGTTTGAAGGTGTCTCTCTGTTTGAAGGTCTGTCCAGTCCAGCTCTTGTTTGAAGATAAAGAATTCTTAGAATAGGCAAGAAGCAGTCTTGAAGTGGCCCATCAACAGTGGGCATGTGGTCAGCAGGCTAAGCATACATAGAGGTCACCTGGTCATAGTCTTTTTCACTGTGGTGAAATGTATTGCATTTATACAGAAAATACAGTAACTTTATTAAACTAACAGAAGTATTAACTTCACAAGAGCTAAAAAACTTTGCCCCTTATCCTACCTATGCCCTTTTTCCTCTGTTCATTCTTCTGTGTTCATAACACCACTTTCTTTTTCTCACTGGTCTTTCTGTTGTTACTGCAGTTATGATATGTCTGGTGAGAACACTAGATATCACTTTGACATCAAATAATTTGGCCTTTCCTTGACCTTTCTCTGCCACCCTACTCCACGTGTTTGCAGAGGTCCACCGGACAAGCACGTAAGGGCACGGCCGTTAATGGTTGTACATTACAAAACCTCATTCAGGTAGGCAACTTAAGCCTCTCCGTTGCTTTAGGGAAAAACCTCCCTGCAAACCGGCTTTGCTCGGTGCGTATACACAAAGTCGCACAGCCAAGAGCTGAGCCATTCCTCTATGTCGGGCCGTCAGCGTACTGGCCAAACTATTGTCATCCAGCGTTAAGCTCATCATGCAAAACCTGACCTTTTCCAACTCCTTTGTCCAGCTCCAAAATCCTATTTTTCTCACCGAGGATAGCATAGCCTGTAGGCACGATCCACCCTATAAAAAGTCCCCACTTTGGGGACTTCCTCAGACTACTTTGGACTTTCATCCTGTCTTGCTGTCTTGTTGTCTAAGAAAACTCCCCTCAGTGAACCACATTGAGCTTTCTCTCCTGGAACCCCATCTTTCTCTCCAGGACTACGAGACCAGGTGTCGTATTACCCGCAGCCTTGAAACTCTCCATTCCATTTCCAAGCTAGTTAGTATTTGTCGTGTCTTTCGTGTTGCTTGTTCCTAATAAAATACTATTTGTTACTTTTAAAACCTCGTCTAGCCGCTCTCTGACCTGAAGCCGTAGACATAGGGTTAAAGATCCTTGCTAACATTACCCTGCCTCTCGTTTAGCCAAGAGAGTGCTCAAGCTAAATTCCCCCAACTTGTGTTTCTATTTGGTAATTTGGGTGCCCCTCCTGGGACCCCCAACATACAGGGCAACACTGTCTCTTCACCCAGATGGTCACTCAGCTTTTTCCTCTGGTCATTTTCATCCTTCCACTTGTCAGGCAGCAGGATATGCTCTCCCCCTCTCCTCAAGTCACTGAACAACTTATGGTGATCTCATGAATTTTATAGGGTTTTCTTAGTCAAGGAATACTTAGAGGTGGTTTTGCCAGTTCCTTCCTCAGAAATATAGCCTACAGCAACTGGTATTCATTGATGGTTCCCCCATCCAAGTACTAACAAAGCCTGACATTGCATAGCTTCCAATAGTAGATATGAAATAGTGCCTTTAGGGTATTTAGGCCACTGTACTTTCCTTTACCTGTCCTGAATCTTGGGGCATTTTAGAGGGCAGCCATCCAAGGGTCCCTGTGGAACCAATGCAGTCTCCTAGTTTCAAACAATTGTCTACTCCTGGCTTAAACAGACTATTCCAACTGCACTCTGCTTAGCATTCTTTAGCAGCATCACTGCAAAGCTATTTAATAAGTGTTTTAATGAACATATTTCTGTTTGTAAAGTGAACATCAACATTCAATGGAAGTTAATTAAAATTATGTAAACTGTGACCTTGTAAAAATCGGTTGATGTTGGTAAAGCTTCACTTTCTCTCTTTAGTTTTTAACACACCCTCCCACAAAGAAAGTATTTACATTTTCAGTGTAAAGCACTGGATAGAGGAAATGTCCAGGACTGGATTCATTGCTATGATAAGCCTGCTGTACTGTAGAAATCCTGTATTAATATAATTATCTGAATAATTATATTTGGATAATGATTTGGTATACAGGGTTGGCCTTCCTTCCTTCCTTCCTTCCTTCCTTCCTTCCTTCCTTCCTTCCTTCCTTCCTTCCTTCCTTCCTTCCCTCCTTCCTTAAAGAGAGAAGTATTAATATTTGAGGTTTGCTTGATGTTCACATTTCATGCTCTGGCTTTTCCCAATAGTCTTAGA
Source organism: Ctenosaura bakeri (assembly GCA_948474755.1). Classification (NCBI taxonomy): domain Eukaryota; kingdom Metazoa; phylum Chordata; class Lepidosauria; order Squamata; family Iguanidae; genus Ctenosaura; species Ctenosaura bakeri. The sequence continues at coordinate 140,161 of CAOLHI010003100.1, read as the reverse complement.
GTATAATAAATGGTAATGGTAACTCAGGGATAGGAGAAAGACATTTCTCACATGGAGCTCAAGAGAACATGCTTTGCATACAGGTGCTCCCAGAATCAATTTGTGGTCTTTCTCATTAAAAGAATCACTATTCAAGGAGCTTTTGCCAGTCAAAGCACACCAGTTCACAGGCAGTGCAGGGACTAAGCAAGGAGTGAGTGGAGGGACCATGATGCATGTGGCAGGCCCATGGTGCATGGGGCGGGGTCACAATGTGTGGGGGCATGGCTGTGGTGCATGGGGGCGTGGCCACGGCATGCGGGGGTATGGCTACAAGCCAGGACACCCCAAAAACATTGCTGCTTGGGGAAGACCATCCTCATTGCCCTTCCATCCCTACGCCACTGGGCACCATGCCTTCACTTGCTCCACAGCCAAAGCCGCTACTGAATGATCCTTCCCCCAGATGTTTGGGACTTCAGCTTCTACAGTTCCTCAGCATTGATCCATGTTAGCTGATAAGAATAAGGGGGCAAGTCTGGGGAAGTCTAGTATAGACTGCATGGTACTAGATGCAGCAATATTCCAACACGGTACAAGGCAGCTTCAAATGTTCAGTTGCTACTCTGGACGCACCCCAACATGTCTTTGGATGGCAAAAGACAAAAGTGAAATTAAATTAAATGAATGTTGGTCTTCATGCCTCTTCAGTCAGATGCCAGTTTCTGAAATCAGCTTGTCAGAGGAAAAGGAATTGGGTAATGAAGTATTAAAGCTTCATTCACCTTCCCTTTCACTGCTTTATTACTTTCTAAATGAGGACAAAGTGACCGTAGCAGCTCCAGTTTCATCTGCTGACTGTAAAATCTTGGTTTTAGTGGGATCAAGTGCATGCTTTTTCAAGGCAGATAAATCCAAAAAGCCAGGAGAGAAGAGCCAATCTGATACCTGGCAAGAATGCTTCTAGAGTAAGACAAATCTTGTGCATTTAAGAAGCAAAAAGGTTACCCGGAAGACTCCTGGAGCTACTTTCTTTAGTGCTGTTGTGAACACTAGATGAACTGCTGCTTACAGACTTCACATAATCCTTTTGGCAAAGCTGAAATACCACCAATTAGCTGTTTGGAGCAGCAAAAAGAATGGAAAGTCTGAATCCATCCAGAGATTGGAAAGTTACTTTTGAAAAATAATGCAAAGGATGAAGGAGGTGGCACATTCATAATTCACTGTGGTTAACATTATAAAATTTATTTAGTTAACTTTTTGCATTACTTATTATTTACCCATTACTTTTTTGTTCCTTTTTGTCTGAAAAGGGCACCTCCTCCCCAAATACTTTGTCTCCCAGTACACTCTCCCAGAAGATCAAAAAAAGCGGGCAATAGTGGTGAAATGTTGCAGTAGGGAAAGCTCAATTTCAAGGCTGGCTGGAATCCCTGTTTTCTTCCTGGTTGCTTCCTTCACTTCCTGCTCCCTATGATTTTCCATACCTTTGGCCTGGACTCTTATCAGGGTGGCCATCATATAAATTGAGATGATGATGATAACATTTATTTCTTACTTGTCTCTCCCAATGGATCAGGATGCAGAACAACAAATTATACATCATGACATGACATCAGTTAAAAGAGCATATAAACCCAATACACATCAAAATAAATAAATAAATACTTTAAATTTCATAATTTAAAAATAACCTGGATGGGCCTGCCAGAAGAGATTAGTCCTTACTGCTGTTCTAAACACAGATAGCATTTCCAGCTGATGAATATCTTCTGGCAGGTCATTCCACAATTTAGGAGTGGCTGAAGAAAATGTCCTCAGATTGACAGCCTAGTTTTGGCTGACTGAAGTAGATGTTCTCATGACAACAGTGATGATGAAAATGTATGATGTGATGATGATAGAAATAATGTGCTTGTCTGCATAGTTTGAACTTTTACTTATAGCACAAATTAATATAATAACATGATAAAGCCATCAATAATTGATCTGGAGGTTTTATTGTGAACTCTTTGGCTTATTGCACAACCATCTGGAAATGCAGAAAATTTTGACATCATCAGCATAGGACATATTGCACAACTATATAATCTTCCTTTCTTTGTTGGTATTGACATGTGATTAGTATATACCAACATAAGCTTTCTTATTGGAAGAGTCCAGTATGAGTTGATATGACGATATTTGACTATCAAATCATTAGTCCCAAAGACATACTATGAATACAAAATTATGAAGATCATTGCCAACTGCAGAAAATACTACTGCATGCTTTATTTTCCTACAGCACAAAATGTGTCCAGCTGCCTATTAGAATGCCTACTGAGTGATGGACTGATCACTACCTGTGTCCCAAAATTAAAATGGAGATGCAAAGTTTTTAGTTGATTTATTCTCCCCATCCAGGAAATCAGCAAAAGGCTTCTTCATGACACCATTTCCCCTTAATTAAACAATGTGATGTCACTGACATGGTGAAAAAAAGCAGATGGATGGCCTAGGCCTCAAATAAAATAAAGTATGTAAGAATCAGCATGCTATAGTAGTCTGAGTGCTGAATTAGGAACCTGGGGACCAGGGCTCCTTTGGGTTGCTGACCCAATTTGAGCAGAAGTCATTTGCAGTTTAAAGTACTTTTCATAAAGTTACCACCTTTTAATGTGGTAGTCCGTAAGGCAAATCCAAAAGAATGTCAAGTGGCAGTCCAACAACATCTGAAGGACTACTTGTTCCCCTTTCCACACATACGCAAAAATGCTTCTGCTCACACAAGATCACACTAATCATTGCCAAAACCCTTACTCAATGAAGTTTCCCACATCCTCCAAAAAGCTGTTTTGGGGAGTTGTGGAGGAACCTCTGAAAATATGGCATGGAGGCTGAAGTAAATAAGGTGCACTGATAAAAACCAAGTGCATGGCTTTATATGTAAGAGATGCTTTTCTCTAGTACAAAAGCAGCATTGGATATGATGTTATGCTTTAATACAAAGTTAGGAAAATAGAGTGACCCTGAGGACCCTGGGGATAAATTGCCCACTGGATCCAAACTGGGGAGTCAGATGATGTCATGGGTAGGGCCTTGTTCTAAGCCCCACCCTCCTTTGACATTCCCTAACCCTACCTCCTTCCAGATTTCATTTTCTCTTCTCCCTACAGAAAAAGAGAGAGAGTTTTGAGCCTCTCTTGGCACAGGGAATGCTCTGCTATCACTAACCTGTTTTAATTATTTGAATTCCAAGATGTAGAGTTGAAAATCCAGAAATAGGTAATGAGTGAAGCCACTTGACAGACATCACAGTTGTTAGAATGACAAACAAAATAATTTGTCTGTCTAGACATCTAAGCTGGAATCTTGTATGGGAGATACGTACGCGTAAGCATCATACCTATGGTGCTACACATTGAATCCTGACCCCTCCCATACTCTCCACTTACTGGGAAGCAGCTAATATGATCAATAGGGTTCTGTTCCATTGTTGCTCAGGAAGCCGTTGACTGCCATTTCCACCCCTTCCCACTAGCAATCTCTGCTGCAACAGGCAAAAACATAGGCCCTTTTCGCACGGGCCTTTTCTTGCACGACAGCCCCGTGAGCCTCGCGGGAGTGGGAGCGTCGCACCGCACGACGCACTCCCACTTCCGCCGGGTTCACGGGGCTGAAGAGGCGCGAGCGCGGGTTTTTTGATTTTCGCTTCGAAGCGAAAATCACCCACGCTCGCGCAACACTCCTGGCGCCCGCGCGCACTTACCTCTCGTGCGGAGCGTCGGGGAGCCGGCCGGGTCGCGCTTCCTTCCCTCTGCCCCTGCAGAAGGAAGGGACGGGGCGGGATGCTAGCGCAATGGATGCGACACGTCCTGCTTCGCGCGCGCGCGTGCAGGGGGGCGGACGCGACAAGCGCCTTTCTCGCATGCGCGGGGGGGATGGAGGGGACAGGCTCCTTTCTCTCGCGCGCGGGGGAGATGGAGGGGACAGGCTCCTTTCTCGCACGCGGGGGGGGATGGACGGACGCGCAAGCCGCCGCTGCCTCCGGGAGGCTGCCGCTTCCCCGCTCGTTCCTTCGCCTGCAGAAGGAAGGAGGGGGAAGCGGCAGCCTCCCGGAGAAGGCTTCTTGTGCGAGCCGCCCTCCTCCGTTGTGCGAGCGCCGGTGCTGCGAAAAGGGCCATAGTCACAGTCACAATTCCCCTGCAAACCAGAGACTGCTCACACAAGGGGGTGGGGTGGGGAATTTCAGCCAGCAGTTTTCCAATTGATAGCCCCCCCCCAAATTGATCACAGAGGCTACTGCCTGTTAAGTAGGGATTGGGGGGACTTTTGCAGTCTCTATATTACTTAGGGATTGTAAATACATAACAATCATGAGTGCATTACTTTAGATTACATGTTCATAACTGCCATAGAGGATTCTGGCCTTACTTATCGTACTATTAATTTTTTGAAACATGCGTCCTGTTTCTGACCAGAAACCTTCCCCCTCCCTCCCTTCATGTAAATTGTTGAAACTGGAAGGTAGAAGTGGTCAAACTTTATCCAGGCACATGGACTGCCATTACACAATGCATCCATACACACGCATGCACACACACGCGCACGCGCACACACACATGAAGGAAACTCAATCCAAAATGTGTGCACTCTGTTTATTGGGGATAAAGTTCCTGAAATATGAACAATCCATAACAAATGGTGAATTTTGCAGTGTGTGTCTCCTGAAACACACTGCATTCTAGACTGCATTATGGCAGGTAGCATGGTGTGTGTGTGTGTGTGTGTGAAACAAACAGTCATGCAGGATGTGAGAGTAGGTTGCTTTCACTTCTGAAATCCTATTATTAATCTTTTCCTACTCAGTAAATGGCTCTGGGAATACTGTGCTTGTAGCTGATAGCATCTTAAGAAGATAAGCACAGGCTGATAGCATCAGAGTATCTGTCTGCCTAGTTTTAGCTACTGTGCAGTAACAGAAGGTGCTGTTGAAGAAGTCCATGAGTTCTTCTAAGGGTAATCAAAGCATTTCAGACTCCCTTTCACACATGCAGAGTATTTTAGAAGAGAAAGATATTTTATACACACATTCCAAGCATGTAGATGAAATCCTAATTACTTTGTTTTGTATACATTAATAGAGGTATGAGATTGAGTTGACTGATTGCTAAAATTAGTCGTTAAAAAAACCTAATTTACTCAAGAGGAGCCCCTGATTAATTGAGCTATAGGTGTGTTTTCTTTTAAAAAATGTTAATTATTTAACCATCTTAGAAGAGGCATTCCCTATTCTCTCTTACATAGGAGATAGTTTGTCTTCTCTAGTGGTAATTCCTGCAGCTTGTGTAGACATAATCTAAAAGGAGGTACCAGTGATTCCCCCTTCTTCAAAAATATTGTGGCAGTAAGATGTTAAAAGAATAGAGCTGTGTGTATCAAATGGCCTGAACTGCATATCCTACACTGGCCCAAAGCTTGGGAAAATTTTATATCATTGGCCTGCAACTCCCAGAGCCTCCCAGTCAGCATTGCTGCAACTTTTATAAGCTATGCTGACTGGCCTGTTGTCACTGTCAAAATAAGATCAAGCAGCTAATCCAGTCAGCTTCTATACATGTAAATGTGAATGGTTGTTGCCATTGTTAGCTTTTCCTCAGGCAGCAAAATATTTTAGGCTGGCTCTGACTGTAAGATCTGACATCTGACTCTTTTGAGTGAAATGAATGGAATATATAGACAGATTCAGGGTCAAATCTATGGCTCTTTCCACACGAGGCGAGGAAATCACGCCGCAACGCTTCCGGCTGTTTTTTTCTGTATCTGCGCTAACGCGGATTTTAAATTAAGAATTTCCATACGGCTCTAGCGTGAACCGGGCGAGCGTGTGCTTAAAGATCCACACTATTTTCTCATAGCCACTTCCGTTAGGCTTCTTAGCTTGCCCCCTTCGCCTGTGATTGGCAGTTTTTTTTTAAAAAAAATGGCTCCATGCATCATTGCATCATTACGTATGTGCCCACGTGAGCCACGTACGCAGCGCCACTTAGCTCCTTCCACGACATCCCCCTCCCTCCACCCCCCCTTCCTCTGAAGCCTTGTGGAGAGATCATTTCTAGGTTTGAGTTATTTTTAGCTTGAGTGTTTTTTCGCGCCTACTCTTTCTGCTGATTTCGGCTGGTTTGGCTATGGAAGAAGAGGGGATTGCGAATGCTTACAGGGCCCTTGGGCCATTTATGATGGTTCTGGGAATTGTGATGGAAACAATGCAAAGGCAATGGGCCAGAGATAGACCGAGGAGGTACAGGCTCTATCGGGACCATGACAATGATGAGGGGGACTTCAGCTGTTATGTGCCCCTGCTGGGGGGCTCCTCACGCCCTGTGCCACACCCAAGAAGATGGTGGGTTCGGGAGAGGATGCGCAGGATGTGGTGGACCGAAGAGGTTCTTGCGAAGTGGGATGATGACCAGTGGCTCTACCACTTCAGGATGACCAAAGCCACCCTGTTTGAGATAGCGGACCATCTGCGTCCCCACCTGGAGAGAAGAACCACAGAGATGCGCAAACCCATCCCCGTGGAGGAGAGAGTGGCCATCAGTGTATGGTGGCTGACAACTCCACTGATCTATCACAAGACGGCCAACACTTTAGGCTTGGGGATCTTCACAGTAGCTGTGATAGTAATTGAGGTGTGCCTTGCGATAGAGCATGTGCTTCTGGCATCCACTGTTTGCCTTGGCAACTATAGGAGGGTGAGTACTCTAAAACCCTATCTCCCGCACAACACATAGCTCAGCACTCACTCCTGTGCTAACACAAGAGCACTATGGGAGGCTCTCTGGCCACCCATTCCCAAGCAGTCTCTATCCTCTTCCCCCAGACGTGCAGTCTTTCCTGGCCAGGCACTATTCCTGAACTTTGCACCCATTGCTCCGCGTCCTATTCTCAGCAGCAGCGTAAAGGGGGCTTGCTCTGTTTTTTCCAGGAAAATATTAGGGTTTAAAGTGGGGAACTGGCAGGGGGAGAACAATGAAAACTACCCTCTGCCCCCTGGGACACATGGCATGTGGAGTCTTTCCTGGCCACACCATCCATCTCTCTGACCAGTAGGCAGCGCTTCCCCTGGCCCTCAGCCAGCAGTCAGCACTCCAGGAAGTTTCACACACAATTCACACGCGTGCACACAAACTCTGCCCTCTTCCTCTCTCTCCCTCCCTCCCTCGGTCCCCATTGTCTAACACTCTCTCAGCCTCATGGCAACACTCTCTCAGCCAAAAATAAAAATTGCAAAGCCCAGCATTCAGCACTTGTTGCACAAGACAAAGACACACACAAACACACATGCAAACCCCACCGCTCGCCAAGGAAACACAGGACATTCAGTCCTTTGTAGCCCCACACTGTCCCCAAACTTGTATGGCTGTTCACGTTCAATTCCTTTGAAAATTGCCTTTTTTCCCCCGATCCTACCACTTGCAGATCATGGATGGTTTCCAACAGATGGGTTTCCCACAACGCATCGGGGCAGTGGATGGAACACACATTCCGGTGTGGCCACCAAAAGGAAGAGGAGAGGAATTTATCAACAGAAAGAGCTCCTTTTCCATACTCCTACAGGGTATGGTGGATCATGCCGGGAAATTTGTGGATATTGTGCTGGGATATACTGGGAGAACGCATGATGCATTTGTTTTCCGGCACTCTTCCCTGTGGCACGCCATGGAGGCGGGAAGGTTTCCGGGAAACCCAACCATAACCATTGGGGGTGTTGACATTGGCCCTGTGATCCTGGGCGATGCAGCATACCCCCTTTCCCGGTGGCTGATGAAGCCATATGGAGGACCACTCTACCAAAGAAAGACACCCTACAACAGGGTGTTCAACAGCTGCAGGAATGTCGTCGAGCAGGCCTTTGGAAGGCTCAAGGCACGATGGGGCTGTCTTTCTGCTCCTTTGACTGTGTCTGAGCAGAACTACCTCCTCGTTATTACAGCTTGCGTGGCCCTACATAATATTTGTGAGTCGAAGGGTCACATCCTCCACCCGGAACTAGCACCCCCACCCCCACTAAGTCTTCCACCTAGCTCAGGGGACTTTCATCCCTATGCCTCTGCAAGGAGGCTCCAGGAAGGGGAAAGGGTGAGGAACACCATAGCAGGCCTCATTGCTGGAGACAGTGTATAGCTGCAGCTGTGCGCTTCCAACACTGGGAATGACGTGAGAGGATGGAATGGGCCTGGAAACATTTCATTAAGATTGTTTGTTCATAGTTAAATTAGAAAGTTGTGCTTAATAATAATAACAACAACAACAACAACAACAACAAGCTGGATGCCTATAATAACTATAAATTTCATTACACACCATTGCCTTTCTTTAGCTATATCTTTTTGTAAATAAATTGTTCAAACTTTGTATGGCTTCTGAATATTTTTCACTTTTCTTCTGTAAAACAGGGTTAACAACAATATAAACAGTGTAAAAACGTTTGGCTTTGGAAAGACAACTTTACAACAGGCACTGAACGCTTGTAGTGCACAAGTAAAACAAACTGTTTGGGCGGACCATGAAACGGGTGGGGACATTTCTTAGGGGCTGTAACGGTTGCAGGGTTTCTTGACCCGGGAAGCCTTTCCACTTGTTGCTTGCTGCTGGGAAGATGTCGAGGTGCTTGGCAGAGCAAGGCTCTGACTACTCTCCGGCACTGTTGGTTCGGCATCCACAGGGCCATCACTCCTGGGTTGGAATCCTCCAATTCTTTCCGCTACTGTCACGATCCTTGTTATTGCCGTGGCGCATACCTGGAGGAGGGAGATGATCTCTCTCCGTTCCTCTGCCGCCATGGCAATCTCCTGCTGGTAGCGCTGGTCCATCCCACTGTACTCCCTGGCACGCTGCTGCCTGTTAAGTTCCTGTTGCTCCCTTATAAAGTCCATGGTCGCAATTACCACAGTAAAAGTGTTGCTACGGCCGGCACTCCTGTCCCTGTACCGGGACATCCGGATCCTCGATCTTGGGGATATTCCCGCCGTGGGAATGGGCCGTGGGACACCAGGGGTTCCAGTGGTGGCATCATCTAGGGGGATTGAAAATACACAGACAGTAACATACCAGCACTTGAGGTCTGTGATTACAAGGTAATTGCTGTTTTGCCGTTACCATGGGATAAACCATGGAAAAAATATCCAAAAGCGAGTACATCGCTAAGGGTGGGTACCTTACCAAAAGATTTATGTCGCTGTGGCATAAACAGATCGGATTTTGTATTGTTTACATTTGCCTATCTTGCCGTGTATTTCACACTTCGGGCCATGTGGATCTATGGGCGGCGTGGCTGGGAATGTTAATAAGACCTTTCCAGATTAGGATTTTCTACACAGTAACAGGACACAGGACACGGCTAAGATCCATGTTCTGTTCCCTACCCTCAAAATCAAAATGCTCCGAACAAAACCTGGAATACCTTGCTAATGTGTGTCAGGGGCACGGGCCGGGCTGGGCCTGCCGGTGCCCCTGAGGCTGCCTCGGAGGCGGCGGCGGACGCGGCGGAGGCCCCAGAGGACGCCGTGGAGGCCGCTGGGCCTGGCGCAACTTACCGGGAGGCCGCAGGATTGGGTCCCTTGCCGTCGGGCGCGGGGGCGGAGGCCGGCTCGCTGGGGAGGGCAGGTCCCAGGCCTGCTCCCAGGGCTCCGCCCACCCGCGGCCCCGATCCGCAGGAGGCCGAAGCCTCCGCCTCTCCCGCCCGCGGCCCCGATCCACGGGAGGCTGAGGCCTCTGCCCGCGGCCCCGATCCGGAGGTGGCTGACGTCTCCGCCTCGCCTCCTCCTTTCCAACAGCGACGATAGGCCAAGGAGGCCGTCCGCCGGTTCCGGCGGCTGTTGGAGAGGAGGCAACGGGCGGAGAGCTCCCAGCTGTGAGGCACAGCACAGCTGCAAGCCCTCAGCTGCACGGTCACGCTGGATTGGGCGACGCCAGGCTCAGAGAGCTACTTGAGGCAGGCGCCGGACAGGGAGGGGCATGGAGCAACAACCGTTGGTTTACCGTGGTCCTGCTGTCCGTGCCTTGTTCCTGTTCGTGCCTGTGTCCAGCCTCTCCACCTGCCTTGGTGAAGTAACCAGCCTTTTGTTCCTTTGCAGCCTTTTGTTTCCTGGGTGACGCAACCCTTAATTTCTGTTAAGACTGTGTTAAAAGCTCTGCCTGCGTTAAGGACAGTTTGCTGTACTTTTTGGTTGCTGGCTGCATTAAAGCTCTGCTCCTCCACCCAGCTCCCCTGCCTCCGCCTGTCCTCCGCCCGGCACTGACAATGTGCTCCCTTAATTCAACGCTCTCACACTGCAAGAGGATAAACACTTTTGTGCAATATGTTGACGTCCAGCCATTGCTTTGAATGCAGTAATGTGCATTCATCGCAAATAAACCACAGTGATTACAACTGTTCCCTGCAATAAGACAGAATGCAGGAATTCTACCTGGGGATAAGGTTAATTGATAAATCTCACCTGGGCCTGTGGTGCTACCATTCTCCGTTCTCAAGGTCCCAACCTTGACTGGCATGGAAGATCTTTTGTCGATCCCTGTATGGAGATATAAGTCATGAGGAGTGCTCTGAAGCAGGGCTGACACATTGGACAACACTCACAATACCATTATGAATTGCTCCAAGCACTCTCCCACCCCACATCTGCCCCTGGGGAGCAAATCTCAGTTCAAAATGCTTTGGAATCAATCTCGAGCATTATCTCACTACATGCTCACCATCACACTACTGAGAGCCTGGGAATAATCGTGCTATAGTAGTGTAGTGCTGAAATGGTCATAGCCATGTGTGCTACCATTCCATAACCATTGGTCTTCCCACACATTATTTCCCAATCCTGGCTAGATAGGGAAGACTACATGTCCCATGTGTGCCCGTGGAGAGAGGGCAGTGTTAATTGGCGTTCCCATGCATGTTTTCCCAATCCCCACCTTTATCCATAGCCAATGTGATATTTGAGGATGGTTGCAGAACTTTTTCTGCTGCTGCAGGGACCTGGACGCGGTTCAATTTCACCAAAGTTCAGGAAAGTTGTCTACACAGGGAGGACTACACGTCCCATGTGTGCCTGTGGAGAGAGGGCAACGTTAATTGCTCATCCCCCTCCCTCCCATCCCCCCCCAGCTGCTTTGCCAGCTGGCGGGGTAGGATTGCGGCTGCTTTCGTTCAGAGGCAGAGGGAAGGACAGCCGCAGCACAAAATCAGGTTGGCCCCTTTGGAAAACTGACCCTGTTCCACCTCTCCCCCGCCACACACATTCTGCCCCCTGCTGCAAAGGCCCCCCTGCCCCGTTTACCCCCATGCTCTGGGCATTTCAGGGCGAGAGGCATGAGAGCCCCACAGCGCTTTTCCTGAGTGAAAGCGCCAGTAATAATTAATAATTAAACAGCGAGGCTTCCCACAGGGCCCCTGGCCAGCCCCCACGCTGCCCTTTCTGTCCTGTACCCTCAAGGCTGGGCAGCGAAGGGGCCCCCCCTTGCCCCTGCCGTGGCCCCCCTGGCTCCCACATCCAGTGGCCTCTCCTGGGGTTTCAATGGCCAGATTCCTCAGGAGGAGACTTGCCCAAGGCGCCCCCCCAAGCCATGGCCCCCCCCAACTGCATATCCCCAGCCTCCTGAACTGCCAACAGCCCCACGCGCACATGCAACACATATTTTAAAGTGATAAATAAAGAAAAAAACCTAATCATTTGATCCAAACTACATACCTGCAGTCTTTTTTCTTTTTTCTTGGTGTACCTCTTAACCGCTTTCCGAGGATTAAAAAATGGTGCCGTCCTGTTCTTTGTGGGGTGGACTAACCGCTGAAGCTGTCCACGCCCACGGCCTGCCCTCCGTTGATCTCATGGGTGAATCAGCGTGTATCTGCGCTTCTACACAAGTGAGCACGAACGTGATAGCGCGCCTCGGGGGGAAAAAAGACCACATTTTTTCCAGTTTTTAAAAAGTGCATGCAACTACAGTTGGAGGCGTCTCTGCGCGGATTGAGGTGTAGAGCTGAAAAATTAAATACAACCCAGCGCACTCCAAGGTATAGAAGACCTCTGTTGGAGGTCATGCTACAACGTTTTATTATCCCCGTGTGGAAAGGGCCTATGACAGGCATCCTGTTCATAAGTTACCACCCTATCACCCTATCACAATTCACTACAATAGATGAAGCTGCAACAGAGAATTGATTTTACCTGCTACATTAGCACTGTAAAGGCACACATTGCTGGAAGCAAAGCAGGATCAACTCTTGTTTAAAGTGATTAGTGAAAGGGAGGCCCTTTCTGCATCTTACCGTTTTCTGTCACCATCCCATTGTGAGCCTGGCAGTGCCACTGCTGGGATGGGAGCACAACCTGAACACTCCCCTCCGCACTTGGCTGGCAGTCTGCAGAAGGGTAGTGCAAGGGACACGCACCTTCCTTTCACAGTGCAGCTGGCCACTTCCCATGCAGCACTGGGGAAGGAAGTGAGTAGATCACACTTCTGCCATTTCCGCATGGCCACCAGTGACAGGAGCGTCACGTAATCAGGGGCCATTACTGGATTTTTTCCAGTAATGGAATATCCTGCAATCACAATGGGTGGGGATGTGTTGGCAGCAGGACCATGATGACTTCATGCAAAAGCATAACTCGTAAACTGGCAGCAACACATCCTCATGATGGGACAGCGACATCATGCAGAAATGGCCAGAATTCTAGAAAGCATGCCTACCATTTTGCTTCCTCTCTCTGTTTCTTTCTTTGCTCTATATACTCAAGACTTTTTGCTCCCTTCCTGCCTGCAGGGGTCACTTCCCCCTTCTCCCAAAAGTTAGTTAGTCCTTTGTCTGGGAAGAGAGCATCCATGAGACTCCCACATCAAGATGACTTACATCCAGCTTTTAGGGGATCTTCTACTGAATGTATATAGTCTTCTTTTTGCTATCTACTTCCAATATGGATTTCCTGAAACAATAAATGTAAGTTTTCATTTTTTAACCTTTCAAGAGCATCCCGAGTATTTTCTCCTGTTTTCTCCCACAAGCGCATATTGCACTGGCTATGCTGCACTCTGCTTGACATAGGCCATTTCTGAACTAGACTGTTATAGTGCTATAATTCCACTTGCTATGATTCCAGTTGGCCCCTCCTGAAACTGCAAACCCCAAGATTCCATAGGAGGTTGCAAGTGGAATCATAGCGCTATAACAGTCTAGTGTGTAAATGGCTATAGATACCCCAAATATTCCTATGCACATAACCTGTTGTGTTTGTAAATGACTCAGGTTGTTTTTCAACAGAGGTCTTAGAAAGAGAAGCTCCCTCTCTTTAGTTCAAAATGGAAGCTGTTCAAGAAAAGTTTTTTCTATATAAAAAAGCACTTACTATTTGTCTAGTGAGGCCTCTGAGGTAATCATGTCTTTATTCATTTGTTCATTCATTTATTCATTCAATTTATAATCTGCCTGAAAAACCCAAAGCATCTCACATTGTGAAGGTAAAAAAACAATTAAACAACAATAGTATTCAAAACAGATAGTTAAAACAGTTTAAAATGTATTTGAAAATACATTCTAATACATTTAAAACATAATTAAGAACAAATAGGATAAAAACACATCACACCACTATCAACACCATTCAACCACATAATTTAGAAATCATTCAAATGCCTGCCTAAAATAAGGTCTTTGCCTACCTGTGGAGAGAGAGTGAGTAAGGAGGGGACTAACTGGACCTTCCATAGAAGGGAGTTGCATAGCCTGGGAGAAACCACTGAGAAGACTTTCTCCTGTGTTCCCTCACCAAAAGTGAGTGTGATGGCGATGGGACTGAGACAAAGCCCTCTCTGGGGATCTTAGAGCTTGGGCTGTCTCATTCAGGGAATTACATTCTTTCAAATAGTCATGTACGGTTTTGAAGGATGTAACCATCACTTTGAATTTTGCCTTGAAATGAACTGGCAGCTAGTGTAGCTGTTTCAGCAGGAGGCTTATATGTTCTGTATAACCTGACCCAGTAAACAACTTCATCCAGTCATAAAATATGGTATAGAAGAAAGAGTCTTATCGCTACTTTTTTGGGATTCCTGTCTGAAACTGACCACAGTAGTCCACCAATGAGGCCAAAAGCCCACTGCACACATGTATACTTGGAGGTTTTCTTTTGGTGAGTGATGCTCTCTCACTGCTTTTGGATACCAAGTCAGAATGATCCCTGGCTTGTTACATTTTATGTAGATTTTGAATGGAAAGGTTTGAAGAATCATAAAATCATATAGTTGGAAGAGACCATAATGGCCATGTGAGAACACACACTCAAAACCCCCAGGAAATGGTCATCAAGCTTCTGTTTGTAAACTTTCAAAGAAGCTGATTCCACCACACTTTGAAGCAGCATATTCCACTGTTGAATGGATCTTAGGCTCTTTTGCCATGGTATTTACCATGCGAAAGGGCCCCTTGAGCGTCGCACGATTGTGAGGAATGATCTGCACGATGCACTCACAATCATGCAATGTTCCAGGCTAGGGCAGGCACCGCTTGTGCACTTTTTCATTTTTGGCTTTCAGCTGAAAATGGTGCACAATTGCGCATTGCTCCAGGGCCCTGCGCGCACTTGCCGTACATGCGGAGCCTCCGGAGCCATGGTGGTTGCATTTCCTGCCCCAGCGCAGCCTGGGAAACTCCCAGGCTGCACTGTGGAAGGAAGAGGCGGGGCTCTCACGCTACCTGCTTGGGAGCAGGCAGCTCATGTGAAGCTGAAGCAGCGGAGGCTGGAGGCTGCTTGTGCGATCCCCGCACCCCAGCACTGAAAAAAGGTAAGGTGTGGAAAGGGCTTTACTGTCAGAAAGTTTTTTCTGATGTTTAGGTAAGATCTCCTTTCCTGTAGTTTGAAGCCATTGCTCTGTCTCCCAGTCCTGGAGCAGCAGAAAATAAGCTTGCTCCATCTTCAACATGACATCCCTTCAAATATTTAAACATGGCTATCAAGTCACCTCTTAACCTTCTTTTCATCAGGCTAAACATACCTAGCTCCCTAAGCTGATCCTCGTAGAGCATGGCTTCCAGACCCACCATTTGGTGTCTCCTCATGTAAACCTTTGTATCACGCTCAAATATTTTTAAACATGTACAGGCAACCTTGAGAAAATCAGCTCATGATGTAAACAGGTATCAAGCCTCAGTTTTCTTGATTCATGTGCATAGCTTTATGTAATCATGAGCATGAAAATGGGAGAAAAGAAAAAGGATGAACATGCCCTTGCCCTTGTTGAAGGCAGATGGATGCTGTGGGCAACTTTTTCTATTCTGCTCCATGCAGTGCAGGACCCTGGAAAAATCAGTGTTGAGAATCATATGGGCAGCCTATAGTGATACAAAATGTTACCTGTTGCAGAATCCTCAATGTGTGGAGGGCAATAAGGAGATAAGGGTGTTGGTGGTGGGGAGAGATTGTGTGCCAGTCCTTCGCCTATGTCTTGACTCTTCATTGTTTCCTTAAGCAAAATTCCCCAATAGGTCTTAGTTAGTAGGTCTTCTGATCAAATAGCATCATTTGAAATTATTTTATTAAAACTGCAAAAACAAGGCATCACAAGCTGGGGTACCACGCACTTCTAATGAGGAAAAGTTTCTGTCCTTTATGTGAGGGTTCCACATGTGCAGATGTACAGAGTCATTTTGGTTAATGTTGGCTGTGGCTGCTGACAGTGACTTCATGCCTGAACTATTTTGAAACAAGAAAAGCCTACAGTGATGTTACACGAAAGCACAAGTAGCATTGCTAAGACATCAAATCATGTTTATTTTACCTTGGATAATAATTTATTGATCTAAATACAACTCCTTGATTAAATTTGCTACAGTAAAGCCACCGTATAAAACTGTTAAGCCATGCAGCTTTTGCAACCCCCACCTCTTCATTTCCAAGCAATGCTCTGCTATTATGAGGTAAATGGTGCTTATTCAGGACTGCAGAGACAATGAATTATTTCAGGTCCTTAACGCTTTAGGATCCCAAGCGGATCGTCTCTCAGTACATTCTATTAATTTGTAATTTCTCATTAAACACATCTGAGATGGCAGCCCATCATTTCCAGTCTAGGAATGTATCCTTTAATCAGTAACAGTCAGATCAGAGCTTGAAAAATGTTAAGCAGGAAAGCAGGATTGTTCCATTTATCACGACTGTAATCAGTCTGTATCCTGGTACTACTCAAAAAGTTGATTAGTGCATTATTATTTATTACCATTTCCAACCTGCCTTATTCCCCAAGGTTGAGGACTGATGGCAACATCTACTGCCTGGGTCTCATTTCTTCAAAAGTAGCTTTCACTGGGATTAGGGGGACTAAAATTGCAAACCAGTAAGCATTTCTTTGGAAGAAAGTTCTATTTAAATCAGTGGCATTTAAGAACCTGTGCAGCTTTAACTAGGCTTTACCTGTTATTGAAACTGGTTGCCTTTGGGTTGCTCAGCAGATCAGAGTTGCTTCCATCAGCAGAATGAGGATGGGGGCAACTCCCTTATCCCCCTGCAGTCCCTAGTGCTCTTAGGAAACTTCTTAGAGCTATTCCTCAGGTTTGTAGAAGGCAGAGAGGGGAGGGGAATGGAGATGGGAAGAATGTCATGTCACACAAATGGTTAAGTGCTAGTGCAATGTTGGATTTTGACCCTTTTTGCTCTTTATGTACTTCGGCTGCTGTCTGGATTTTCTCAGGGTTGGAACCAGACCATGTGCTTAGGGTCCCATTGCAATCAATGTGAAAAAGTCCAACTGATGTGTACAGAACCTAAATATCACTAACGTGTCTCAGACTCAATGTTATGGTTTTTGGCCATTTCCACACGGGCTTAAAAAACCGGTGCATCTGGGAGCGGACTGGATCGGACTACTTTACATAGTTCCACACCTCAGTCCGCTCTGGAATAACCCAAAGTGATCATGCAGCGTGCTTTTTAAAAACCTGTTTCTTCAGATTTTTAAAAAGCATGGAGCGTGCTACTCCGTGCCACTCTGTTCCTGCACTCCGGTGCAGATTTTCAGGCTCGCACCAGTGTGAGCCTGCAGATCTGCCAGGGGCGGGCTTTAGGCTGGCGAGCTTCAGTGGTTGGTGGAGAGCCTCCACCAACTGGAAGCTGACATTTTCGTCCCCGGAGCAGTGCAGAGCAGCGGCCATGCACTGCTCTGGAGCAGCCTGGACCCGAGCATCGAGCCAAGAAGTCCGGTAAAGTACCGGACCAGGGTGATTCCATCACCACATGCGGAAATGGTCTTTGTCTGAGTCCTTGGTATCTAGAATTGCTTTTCGATAGAGGGGTACACCTGCACATGTATGCACTTTTAATACTTCAGGGTCCAAGAATCTCTTTCATATATTTGTAGGGAAAATAAATGTATAAGGAATGGCAAACTATTTCCCAATCTACATGATTTTTTTTTTCTTTTGCAGTTTTGAAGTGATCCTATGCATATACAAGTCTATATACAGAAGAATCTCTCTGTGTGATCAGAAATCCAGGCTGCTGTTTTCCCACTGAGTTTCTGATTTCACAGAAAAGCCCTGATGTGAATCCATTTCTTCAGGCTTTCAAACAAATGGATGTCAGCTGTGGGCTCAGCTTGCCTCTCCAATACATGTGCACACCCATGACAGTCCTCTGAAAAACTGCAAAAGGGGTTGCATAAATGGGTAAACTAGCTGCTACTTTTCCAGTGTATCTTTAAGTTAAGAGAGTGACATCTTTTGAGAACATAAAGAGAGCCCTTCTGATCAAGTCATAAATCCAGGTAATCCAACATCCTGTTTCCCACAGTGGCCACTAAGACACCTTAAATGTAAGTAGTACATGTAAATAAGACATGATGATAACAGCACACTCTTCCTCATTTTACCTAGCAACTGATGTTCAGAGACATGCTGTCTCTGATCCTGGAGGCAGAACATAGCCATTATGATTTCAGAGCTTGGATTACATGTTCCAACATTGCTCAGCAAAAATGGTCACTAGCCAAGGTAGTTGAGGAATTCTAGGAAGTTTAGTCCAAACTGTAATGTTTGAGTCTGTTACTACTTACTGTGGATGGTTTGATCCTCCATGGAATTGCCCAACCCTCATTTAGAAATATCTAGCTGCCATCCTGAACAAGAATTACAATGGTGTACATGTGATTTGTGAGAGCCAGTGAGAGCCATTACTCCAAACTGTAGGTGCCACAAGGGCCACCCTGTGATGCCAGTTACCTCTGTGCAAAAGTGGGGAATTAATAAGCTCAAAGAGCAGGCTTGCGAGAGGTGGGTAACTTAACGAGACCTTTCTGCCATTGTTTATGGGCTCCTGCAGGAAAGGAACCAGTCAAATATTCAAAAATAAGCTAAAAATATGTTTTATTGAGGAGAATTCACTCATGTATACACACAAGATATACACAGTCACATATTCACACAAGAGCTAACTGAAGGATAAAAGGGAGGAAAAATTATATGGAGAGAGAAAGACTCAGGGTTTGGGGTTATATAGTTACCATTCCAGAAGAGTAGTGAAGAGCTTGAAAGGTGACTTAGACTTCTAAGGGCAGACAGATCAGGATTCAGAGAGACATAGTGTGGTCCAGCATTTCATCTGACTGCATCTGACTTCTCAAAACCAAGGGTTTATATATTTCAGCCCCTGAAGGGGTGTGAGTTAATTGCTCTCCCAGCCTGGTGGACAATGGGAGTTGCAGCACAGACAATGGACTATCAACCCATAATATTCGCAGTGTTTGGATGACAAAGACATGATGTGTGTTGTAATAGCCGTCTAGTGTGGGTGCTATGAGGCAAGAGGAAGAAGGAGGGATGGGTATCTGTCAATCAATGTCCTGGTGGGCTTTTCCCAATTGTGTTCCCTGGAAAGACATTCAGCTTCTACTTAAGCCAGTCATCCACAGGAACAACAGCTACTGCCTGGCAAATGACCTTATCTCACCTAGAGAGTGTTTAGGTTGATGAGCTTCTCTTTCTCACATTTACAGTTAGATTTCTTCCCTCACTTGGTTTGACCTCTCAGTCACCTCTCAGGCTTGAATTTGATATTCGTGCTGATTAAAGTGTGTTGCCAATTAAATATGATGCCAATTAGATATGGTACCATCTAAACCTTACTGGTATTGGGGACCCTCAAAGCAGGGCCTTACACCAGCATGATGTAGTGGTTTGAGCATTGGACTACAACCCCAGAGACCAGGGCTTGATTCTCCACTTGGCTATGGAAACTCACTGGGTGACCTTGCATGCATCATAAACACTCAGCCCCAGAAAACCCTGTGATAGGTTTACCTTAGTGTCGACATAAGTCAAAAACAGCTTGAAGACACACAGTGACAACAAGTTTGACTCACACAAACATAGTTCGCTTTTATGGGTGTTGTGCCAGAAGTCTCTCTGACCACATAACAAAAGTCTCCCTAAACCTACCTCTTGAACTGTGTATTATGCTGACATGGCCATTTCCATGTTGGTGAGGGGGGGCAAGATAGCAGAGGTGTCCAGCTCTTTTCCTTTAGCTGGATCTCCTCTAAATGGCATCTGCAGTGAGCTCGGCTTAAAAGGTAGGTTGGAGGAGACATACCTGCAGAGACATAAATATATCTCTTCTAATGCAGGATCTTGGCCACTGTGCCCATCCTCACATCATTAGGGAAGAAGTTACATAGCTTAACTACACGGCATGTGAAACAATACTGTATGTCCTTTTCTCTAGCCTGAACCTCTCACCATTTAGCTTCACTGTATGAAATATTTTAGTGAGATGAAAGAGGGAGAAAATCATATCTCATCTCTGTGAGGAAATGTTGGACATAACCTGAAGTCCAAATAAAATATATATGATGCACATTGACGTTTGCACTTGGGAATGGCAGTGAATGATGTAATCCCATGTAACACTTGCTGAGACAGTGTAATATGTAACCAGGGAAGAAGGTTGCATCATACATGGGAACATGCAAGGTTAGCTAGAGTTCATCAGAAATAAAGGGGTGTATTCTAGCCAACTGCGCCCTCTTGATGTCTGATAGAGCGGCCGGAGGCTATGTTGGATACATATCTTCACTTGCTGTGGAATGCTGAAACTCCGTTGGAGTACTGTATATATGTATGTATCGTAACTGAAGAGTAAAAGCCTCCTGTTGGAAGATAATATTGCATGGGAGTATTTTTGTGGCTTCAGAGCATTTGCTGCTAGTGTTTTATACTCTGCTGGGCACGCTTCTAAGCTGTGTGTACAGTCTCTGCTTTATGGTGAATTTTTGAAACACTTGACTCTGGTAATCTGTTTTTGCCAGGGCTCAGTGCTGGAGGGAAGTGCTATCGCGGTTTTTGCATAGCTCCCATCATCCACCATCCCTCCGCAATCTCATGCCATGAAAAATTTTATACAGTTGCAAGACAAACCCCTTTACTTACCTGTTGCTACACTAAGTTGCCTTGAATATAATAATTATTACAGGTTGTTTCTAATTGTGTTGGTTTGCCAGTAGAATCAACACCACTAGGCAAAATGGTTTCTCTCTGCTCCTTGTGACACTTAAATCGTCAAATCTTCTCTGGAGGGCTCTGAAGGAGGTTTTGGATCCAGATCATGAAGAATGAGGAGGACTCACT
The DNA here is from genome assembly GCA_948474755.1 of Ctenosaura bakeri. Taxonomy (NCBI): domain Eukaryota; kingdom Metazoa; phylum Chordata; class Lepidosauria; order Squamata; family Iguanidae; genus Ctenosaura; species Ctenosaura bakeri. The sequence goes on along the minus strand of CAOLHI010003100.1, from coordinate 119,532 downwards.
CTGTAAGTAGAAGTACATTTCCATGCTGTTGGATGTCAATATACTATAGTGGCTGGCATGCTGTTGAGCTGCTATGAGTGCATATTGTTGCTGTTGTTGTTGTTGTTGTGTGCCTTCAAGTCCTTTCTGACTTATGGTGATCTTAAAGCAAACTTATCACAGGGTTTTCTTGGGGGGAGTGAGAATGTGTGACATGCCCAAGGTCACCCAGTGGGTTTCCATGGCCAAGTGGGGAATCAAACCCTGATCTCTAGCGTTGTAGTCCAGTGCTCAAACACTGGCTCTCTACAAGTGCATACACTAGATTTATTCATGTTTGCAATTGTAGCACTATTGCCATGATCACAAATGCCCCCAAAACCTATCTTAACAACCAGCAGCTGCACCAAGCAATGGAGCTCTATTCTGTTTGTGATCAAAGTGTAGCAAGATGACATTTCCAGCCCCCTCTCACCAGTGAGCTCTGTGTGATAATAGGCAATTTCTGGTGCAACAATGAGCTATCCAGCTGTGTCCAGATCTTTCTTCTAGCTGGTTGATGTAGATTCTCAGACTCTTCATTCCACCAGAGATTGCTGATGGGAGGGTGTTGGAAATGTCATCCTGCTGTGCCTTTATCACTGCAGAAAATAATTCCATTGCTTGGTGGACATGCTGGCTGTTAAAGCAAATTTGGCAATGTCAGTTTGGAGGTGATATATAGGTTCTTTCTGCACCCTACCTTCTTGAGCAGTCCCCCAGTTGTGATCCCAGCAGTAGCTCTACTGGGAAGGAAGCAGGATGAGAGCACTCCCCTCACACTGTACTGGCTTCCTGAGGAAGGGAGCGCAGTAGACATGCCTTTTCCTTCTGCAGTGCAGCCAGGTACTTTCCCAAGGCGCACTGGGGCAGGAAGCACCACCATTGTGCTTCCAGGCCTTCCGTAGGACAGGTAAGTGCGGGATGGCGGTGCGATCGTGGGTCATTGACAACGAAAACCAATCAATGAATTAATCCATGATCATGCCACTTGGGGAATGGGACAGAAGCGGAACCGCAATCATATCATTGCAGAAGTGTCGTTGCAGTCCCGCTCCTCTCCTGTCTCCATGCCAGGATGGGAGGCTACTGAAGAAAGGGCCATAGCTATGCATTTGTGAGTACATCTGCAACTTTGGATCTTGGCTAATGTAAACATGTCCGTTTATATTATTAAAGTGATTAACAAACTATTAAAAAACAAAAAATCTCTCTAATAATATATGCTTATGTAATTTGTGATTAAATGCATATTTTTGGAATCCATGACAAACCTTTCTGAAGTGCTGTTTTGATGTTTTATAAATAGAAATATGTCTTATACAAATAATATAAAATATGCATGAATCTTTTTTTCTTCAGCAGGATGAGAAATGGTGGCCCTCAAGATGTTGCAAGAGTCTGCAAATCCTATCATCCCTTCCTATCAATTACATTATCTAGGGCTGATGGACATCACAGTCTGATAACATTTGGAGAGCCACATACACCTAAAACTTATAGAGTATTCCACCAACAAGTTAGTTTTGAGATGGAACAGAACTAAGGAAATAAAAAGGAGTGTTCAGACCTATTTTAGGATGGTGTATGTCCCCTCTCCACACACCCACACTTATGTATGAACCCATGGCAAATTTATTTGAAACAGACCAGTTTCAAATATCACCTTATTTCAAGTTCAGTTACCTAGGAAACCACACAATAGTGGTGGCACATGCTGTCCACTTTTGTTCCTGCTAAAACTGTTGAAACATATAAACTCTCCCCTTTTTCTTGCAAAATGGAAGTCTAATGACAATTTCAGTATCTAGTCTGACTTTGTAATTTACAGCAGAATCCCATACATGTTTATGCAGAACTGAATCCTATTGTGTCCAGTGGAATTTACATCAATGCAAATGAATATAGGATTGCAGCCTGAATGCTCTAATCTCTGACTATGCATAAGCACACAGAGTAGAGGTAAGGAATCTACACTGTGTGAAGTTGACATGTTTTGGACTTCAACTTCTAGAAGACCCAGCTGGCATGGTAGAAGGTAAAGGATTACTGGGGCTGTTGTTTAAAACACTTGAAGTGCAAAAGTTTCCCAAAACTGACGTAGAGACATATGCTAAGTACTTTCTTCACCATCATATACTGTTTAGTGGTTGCAAATATGTATGTATATTAAATATTTCAAAAGCAAGAGTTTGTGCTACATCCAATGACTAAAGCATTTTTCCTGGTATAAGTTTAATGGACACAAGAGCATCTACAACAATAAATGTATTAGAGATCTTTCAAACTACACAATTATAGCACTATGATTTCACTTTAACTGCCATGACAACATACTATGGAATCCCAGGATCTGCAGTTCTGGGAGGGACATTTAGAATTCTCAGCCAGAGAGCTTCTGCACCCCCATCCCATTTTTCAGATTTAAAAGGGATTGGAGGGTGTACAAAAGTGTTTAGAGAATGTGTTTTCTTTTCTAGAGTTCCCCTTTCTTCCTTTGTTCCTTCCTTCCCTGCTCCCTCCCTCCCATAAAAAAGGTATACCAAGGACACCGCAAAAAAAGTGGGTGGAGGAGGTTCCACATGTTTACAATGGAGCATGTGTCTCAGACTGTGAATTAGGAGATCTCCCTTTGGAAGTACTTAAAGAACTATAAAAAAAGGAAGAGGTTTGAAGATATTAATCAATAGTGACTACCTGGACAGCAGGCACATCACTAAGTAACAGTCTTCACCATTATCATCCGATGTACAAGATTTCTGTTTGCACCATACGCATTATTTCAACATCTGGGGCTATACATGTAAATTAGCACATGTACATTTTGCTCAGATCTTTGCTCTCTCTTCTGAATGTTTTGGTGAGGGGTAAGTGGCCACTCTGTCTCACCAATCTTTCCCTGAAAATCCACATCACAAGCAGAATGGGTTATTCATTCATTCATTTATTTATCTATCAGTGCAAGCATTTAATTTCATATTATAACCCAACAGCTTCCCTAAGGGGCTGAATTAACAACAGTAATAAACATATGCACATTCTTCTAATTCATATGATTTAGTTTCACAAGCAGAGTTTGAGGGGAAGGGGGATACAGCACAAGAAGATCCATGGATAGACCAAGATATCCCCAAATACCCCAAATGCTTTGAAAACATTGCCCTTAAAAACCAATTATGTGATGCAAAGCAAATATATAAAAAAATACATTCTAGATGAACTTAATTTGCATAATTCTTATTGAATTTTCTGGGTAGTGAATTCAGACTTTTTGACTGCTTATATTCATATTTTTCTTTTCTTTTCTTTTCGGCATATGCATATCTGTGGTTGTAGAACTTTTACAATATAATTGTCTACAGTGAGTTTTTGTTGCTAATTGCCATCAGATTCGCTTTGATTCATGGCGACCACATGAATGAGAGATGTTCATGACACTTTATCATCAATAGCCCTGCTCAGGTTTTGCACACTCAGGACTGTGGCTTCCTTGACTAAGTCCACTTGTGATGTGTTTTTCCTCTTTTTCTACTGCCTTCCACTTCACTGAACCTTATCATCATTTCCAGTGAATCATGTCATCTCAAGATATGTCCAAAGTATGATAACCTTAGCTTAGTTGTTTTAATGACTAGTGACATTAATGACTAAGTTCAGGCTGGATTCATTCTTAGAACCATTGATTTGTCTTTTTGGCAGCCCATGCTATCAGTAGAGTTTTCCTCCAGCACTATATTTCATATTAATTTATTTTCTTGATTTTCTGGATGCTTGACTAGAGTCTTGATGACTTTGTTTACTATAGAAAAGTCCAGAATGGGTGCTTGTGTTGTAATAAAACCCGGAAATATGGTACTGTAATGTGTTGTAAAGAGGGGCATAAATGCAGTGGTTTCTTTCTCAGTCAAGCTCATGTCATATATTGTTAAGGGGGAGCAGGGAAATTAGTTTTTTGTTTTATCTGTGAGTAGCATAAAAGATGTCAGTTCAGTTACATGGGGAGGAGAGAAAAGGTGCATCTTGTCCTGAATTCCTAGCTCTGGCTGGAATCCTGTAGGGCACTTGTGTCTTCATAAGTGGACTTATGTCTGTGGGAATTAGAGTTGAGCAGTTCTGTAACATCTGTATGAAGTAAAGGGCTGTTGTTACATAGTGTCAGCATAGTGAATGATGCACATTGGAACTGATGCCCAATGTACATCGGAAGCACATAAGTCCTGTTGCACAGCAGGTAGTGCTGATACACATTGGCAGAACCTGACATTCTTGCTGGTGTCCTGTTACACATCTTCACAATTCACGAAGAGGGTTTCTTAGTGCCTCTGCTATGTAGCTGACTATATGCAAAGCTGTGTCATGTACACATAATAGAGGAGTCTAGCCATTCTTTCCAAAGGCAGGCTGTTATTTTGTTCCATAGAATTCCACGAAAGCCATTGGAAACCATAACAATGTTATCAGCATTGTTATGGCATCATGCACCATGCACCCCCCCATGTTTTAATTGGCAAATATTATTTAATGGGAATTATTAATTGCCATGGATATAAATGATACCTGAGATGACTGGAAAGTCACACTGGAAGAGGCATATTACTCATTGTAAACGTGAGACAGCAAGGCAGGTAAGCCATGCCTACCTCTTAGGCCCTTTCCGCATGACGTTACTGTTGCACTTTTGCCACAGGATGGCAACGGTCGGCAGGTCGTGCTTCCGCATGATGTCATCGCCGTCTCGCTGCCATCCTGTCACTGAGTGTCACACTTGCGCAGTTTTTGCAAAATGGAAAAAATCTGTTTCGTGCCTGCGATCGTTCAGTGCTCCCATCACTTCTGGCCATACGGAAGATGCAGAAACACATTGGCAATGCTTCCTTCCATAGCACAGCAATCAAAAAAGCCCGGCTGTGCTGTGGAAGGAAGACGTGACGCCATTGCGTTCTCTTCCACATGGACCGAGTGGGTGCAAAGGGGAGCATTGCTGACACGCTCCTTTCTGGACCCGAGACTGCAGCGAGACAACGCGGAAGAGCTTCGTCTTGCGGAAATGGCCTTAGGTAGAAACCAAGTCATTTTCAGGCTAATAGTGCAGACCCTCTCTCAACAATAGGCTTAAAGATAATGAGCTGGACATCTCAGAGCTGAAAGGGAAACTCCCCACCCAATTGTGATTAATTCTAACCCCAAACACGTGGACGTTTCCCTATTGTTTCCCCACCTCTCCACAATACTGGGCTATTACTACAGCCATTTTTCTTCTGTCACCTAAAGCTCCATACAGACTTCATTGTTTGTGTTGCTACTCCCATTGTCCTCTTGGCTGGAAGAGCGATTCACACTCATACCTGCAGGATATTTTTCAGGTATAAGCACTCCTGAGTTCAGGTTGTCCAGTGCACTCTTTCACCTTTCTGAATGCCACACTGTCCATTTGATTCCCAAACAAGAACTGTCCTTAGGTGCCTACCTAAGCTGCATCACTGCTTTCCTCACTGCTCTCTGGACCAGTAATTATAGCCTCATCCCTGAAAGTCCTCTACCCGACTTCCTCCCTTTACTGTCAGCTAGTCTTTGTATGCTTGTGTGAGTGCTTGGATCTTTGCATGCACGTGAGAATTTCTTTCAATAAAACATACATTTAGTTTACAATTTAAACTCTCTGGCTGATTCTTTCCTCCAAGAACCCCATGAACATAGATGATGGATATCATTAAATTATCCCCTCTTGCAGGACCTGACTTTGAGCTAATTATTCCCCACTTTTGAATGGAAGTACTGGCATTGCTAGTGGGCCCCTGTGGCACCCACATTTATGGGGTAACATCATAACTCTGCCCTTGGTTCATTTTCAGCTAGGTAAAAGTGCGGCCAGCAGGATATAAAACATACCATATTAAGAGCAATCCCAAAGTCCAAATAAGATGGAACAGCCTTATCCAAAGCTTTGTGGGTCTCATACCAACTGGCTGAAATAGAAAGATTGTTTTGTATACATATTCCCTGCTTCATAGGGTCTGTAGCCTTCCTGCAGTCCATCCTATCATGTCCATGGAATGCCCTCCCCTTTGCCTCTCCCAATTTTGGAAACAGCTGCTTCAGCTTCTAAAACCTCCTTATATAGCAGCAGTAGGGAACCTGTGGCTGATATTGTTGAACTGACTGCAGTTCTCATCATGCCTGAATCAGTGGCCATGATGGCAAGAGCTGATTGGACTTGGAGAAAGGGATGGAAAGAACCTTTGAAAAGTGTCCAAAACATATGTTTTTGGGATGTTGAGAAACCCTGATGGGGAAAAAAAATCCTGGACTGACAATTATAGTGCTACTATTCCATTTTAACTGTCGTGATTTGTTCTCTTAGAATCTTGGAGTATGTAGCTTGAGGAATTCTCTGGCTGAGAATTCTAAATGATCCTCTTGATGATGATAATTACGATGATGATGGTAATAATAATAATAACATTTTATTATAAAATGATAGGACTCTAATTGTGAAGTGTGAACGAACGCCTGAATTCAATTCACACTCCATATAATAGTGGTGATGGTGGTGGTTGTTTTGTTGTTGTTGTTGTTGTTATTACTATAATTATTTCTTGCCTGCCTTTCCCTATGGATTAAGTAGGGAACAACAGATTAAAATATAGCAACAAATATACACATAAAAAAGTTAAAAACATAAACACCAATTAAAAATACATAATCACTTAAAAGAGCATAACACCCATTAAAAAGCATTCATATTAAAAACAATTCATACTTTAAAAACCATCTGGATAGCCTGCTAGAAGAGGTTGGTCTTTAATGCTGTTTTAAATGCAGACAGTGTATTCAGCTGTCAAATCTCTTCCGGCAAGTCATTCCACAATTTGGGGGTGGCCAATGAAAAAATCCTCTGGTTAACAGTTGTCAGCCTGGTCTTGACTGACTGAAATGAATATCCTCTGGAAGAAATGAGTGTATGGTAGAGATTATATGGGAGAAAGTGATCCTGCAGGTAACTTAAACCCAGAACCATGTAAGGCTTAAAAAGTAACAACCAATACTTTGTGTGTTGTCCAGAAACTGCAGGAAAACAAGCAAGCAAGCAAACAAACAAACAAATGGCAGCCAACGGAGTAATTTTAATCCAGGTATAATATGATCACTCCTAAGGGCATTAGTAACCAATCTGGCTGCCATGTTTTGTACTAATCAAAGTTTCTGAACTTGGTACAGGGTAGTCCAATGTACAGCAGATTGCAGAAGTCCAACCTTGAGGTTACCAGTATGTGCACTACCTTCTTTAGATCTTCAAGTTCTAGGAAAGGATGCAACAGGTGAAACTGATAATAGGCACTCTTGACCATCACATCCAGTTGGGCTGTCCTTTGAAGCAACAGATCCAGAAGCACTCCCAAGCTGCAAACACGCTTTTTCAGTGGAGTGTATCCTCATCCAAGACTGGCTGACATACCTCCAACCTCAGGTTAGGACCCTTAACAGTAAGTGCCTCCATCTTGTCTGGCTTTAATTTCAGTTTATTTTTCCTAATCCATCCTATTATCTCCTCTGGGCATTCATTCAGAGGAAACACAACATGCTTAGCTAATGCTGTTTTAGAGTGCATGGAGAAGGGAATTTGAGTGCGTACTGCTGATTGCACCCTGCCCCATGCCACCAGATGATCTCTCCCAGTGATTTCATGTAGATGTTAAACGGTATTGAGGATAGAATGACACCTTGTGATATGCCATATAACAGCTCCTTTTTTGATCAGCAGCTATCTCTAAGCACCACCATCTGGAATCTACCCAAGATATAGAGCCAGAACCACTGAACCATGGTGCTCTTGATTCCCAGACCCCTCAGATGTTCCAGAAGGATACCATGGTTGATGGTATTGAACACCACTGAGAGGTCCAAAGGCACCAATACAGACACAGTGCCCCCGTCAATGCTCAAGCAAAGACCATCCACTTAGCTGACCACAGTGGTCTCAACTCCACATTTGCTCTGAAGCCAGTCTGAATACATCTAGAAACCCTGTATCATCTAAGACTGCCTGGAGTTGGAAGACAACTGCCCTCTTAATCACTTTTCCCCCAAAAGGAAGGTTTAATACTGGTCTCCAAGTCCAGAGGGTCCAAGGAGGGCTTTTTGTAAGAGGCTGTACTCCTGGTTCTTTTACACAAGATGCAAAACTTCCCTCCCTGAGAGATGCATTAATATGTTGCAATTGGGACCTAATTGCATCTTATCCCAACTAGCGAAGAAGGACAAAGAGCAAGGGGACAGGTTGTCCTCTGTATTCATTCTAGTAGTTTGTCTACATCTGTAGTACTCACTAACTGAAACTGATCCACTGTGATCCTACTCATGGAGTTGCTGGACACTCCACTGTCACCTTCTGTTATCATGATGGCATCTAAGTCAGCTCTTATCTGAGAGATTTTTACGTGTGAGATGATTGCTAAAAGCATCAAAGCAAACTGCAGAAGGCTCTAGAACTGGATTCATGAAGTAACATGTCTGAGTTAGACTCCTCACCATCATGAATAGTTCAGCTGCACATGAATTCAGAGGCAATGCATGCAGGGAAGAAGGCTTCCTTCACTGTGTGTGTTGCTGTTGTTTGCCTTCCTGTATTGCCACCTTTTAGGAACAGAAATGTTCTCTATATTGTGTTTTGCTGGATATCAAGTTGAGTTTTCCTCTACCTGTGCTTCAGTCATTGTCCTTCCCATTTCAGCTCCCTGAGGTCTTCCATATATCAAGGAGCCCAATTAGTAATGGATTGGAGAGGACATTTGGGAGAAATTGTGTCAATTGCCCTAATGCTTTAATCTATATAGCAGTCTCCATCTTTTTGCTCTATCATGTTATCACATGCAATAGCAGAATGATGTTGTAGAAAAAGTAGGCTAAATGACATTAGGCTAAATGATAAATCTCTTAGGTGGTAATTTTGCTATGTGTACAGCTATGATGCACCCTAAGGTTTTGCCTCTAAACTATAGCTGGGACCAATTTTTCAGCTCTCCCTCTCTTTGTTGCTCCCCTCCCTTTTCAGTGACTTATGTTCTTCTCAGACAGGGGGAAGGAGGAGGAGGAGAAGAAAGAAGAAGGAGAAAAAAAACCCTTGCATTCCCCCATGGAAAAACATTCCATCTTTCCAAGGTTCTTTTGATCCATATAGCAAACTTGTGCAGTTTGTCACTGTGTTTGGACAAATAATGGTGTTCTGATTCTTTTTCATTCAACATTTCTGTGTGGTTTTGAGAAGAGCTTGAAGAAAGGTTAAGAAGCGGGCATCAGTGGGCACAGAGGGAACCTGCTCCACTGATGCACTGCTAAGAACTCAGCTTCTGAAGCTACTCCCAAATCTACTCTGATGGTTTCTCAAACAGATCAGTTTTATCCTTTCATTATTTGTATAAAGTGATAAAACCTATCTTATCCATTGAGCAGATGTGTAAGCAAAGGAGATAATAAATCTAGCCACAGAGGAAGACTGGAACAAATTATAGTTGGCATATATCAGACCCAGAAGAGCAGATGAGATGGCTACAGCCTCTCAGTTCAGTTCCGTGCCGCATATTTGATATTGGGGTGCCCCTGGCCTTCATTTCACTGTAAGCTAAGATACAGCTTAGGTTGGGGCTATCTGATAGACTATGTCTCTCTGTATGAGCCTGTGTGATCCCTGAGATCACACAGGAGAAACAGGAGAAGCCCTCCATTCCGTCCTACCACCATCACAGGTAGGGTTGGTGAAGACATAAGACAGGGCCTTCTTGGCTCTAGAAACCCTTTCCCAGAGAGGCTAGAATGGCCACGTTGTCTTCCTGGACACTTGGGAAACCCATTTTTCATCTATTATTGAAATGTTTTCAATATTGTTCCCATCTGTAGTTTAATTGGGTGTTCTGTGAATAAAGAACTAGCCAGAGTAAAGTTATGAACCTTTAACCTTCCAAGTGTTTTGGACTTCAGCTCTCCAAAGATCCAGCCATCTTGGAAAATGATGAAGCATTATGGAATTTGTCATCCAAAACATCTGGGAGGCCAAAGTTTCCCTTCCTTGCTCTAAAGAAAAACTAGTCAAGACAGAGGGAAGCATCCTTGCAGGCAGATAGTTTCTACTCGCATTAGCTCATAAAGCTAATGCAAGGATGGGGATTGGGAGATGAGGGACTGGGTGTTGGTAAATTTTCTCTTCTTCCTCTTCCAGACTTTCTTAAGGATGTCTTGTGTACTTCTCACTGTTGACTAATTGCATGATGCAAAGCTAAAGGCAGATTATTAAAAGAGTGTGGAGAAAGATAATCACCCCCTAAAAATAATTAGACTGTATGTTTAGAAATCCCACAACTTCCTTCTTCAAATACCTCTCCTCCCAGACTGCAAGGTTTCCCCAAAAAGGGAACCAATGTTTTTCAGTAGAATTAAATTTGAGAGAGTGTGGTGTGGCAATCTGCTCTTTTAGTGCCTTTTTCAAAAACTCATCATGACTTTCACAAACCAGTTTGTAATTCAAGATGCTGTTCCATATTATAATTCATCTCTAGCACCATTGCAAGTAACTAATTTATCTATTCCTTAAAATAATGATCAGCAGAAACAACCTGTCATTGAAATACCAGACATTGCTTTGCTCATACTCCCCTCTCCATTTTTTTTCCTTTATGGGATTTCTACAAGTGCTTTTAGCCTAGAAAAGTCAACATTCCAGGAGGTTTTCTCTTTTCTTGATCTTTTGCTTGATTGAGGGAGCTGGGGGAGACCTAAAAAAACATTTTAAATCCTCCTGGAAGCATTGTTAAATGATGATATATTCAGAATGAAAGCTTTCACCCTCTGCTGCTTCTTTTTTGCTGCCATTGCACTGGATGCATCTATACATGTGAAACAGATCAGATTGTGATTTCTCCCCTTATGCTTTCTGGAGTATGTCATCAGGAGGTAAATCCTAGTCAGATTTCGGGAAAGTCACTTTTTTCCACAATTCCCAGAATGCCCCAGCCAGGCTGCCAGGTTTTTTGTGTGCCTTCGAGTAATTTCTGACTTATTGGTGACCCTAAGGCTGAGAGCATGTGACATGCCCAAGGTCACCCACTGGGCTTCCATAGCTGAGTAGGGAATCAAGCCCTGGTCTCTAGGGTTGTAGTCCAATGCTCAAACCCCTACCCCACGCTGGCTCTCCTGATGGCTGTATTCCCTGAGAAGTCATTCATCCAACCTCTGGTTGTCCTCGTGCCTTTAATAGCATCAACCCAATGGGGTAACCAAAAGCATGAGGCAAAATGAGGACACTGTCCCCCAAAATAAGAATTCCTTCAGTCCCCAAATTTCTAAAATTGCAGTAACTTAAAACTTCAGTTGAGCATTCATAAACATAGCTTAGCCATTCAAAGAAAAGAAGTGGATGAAAGTACCAAAGGAAGGTAACACAACAGATGCAGGAGTTCTAAGTGGAAACCATTTTCGACATCTCATTCTCTGCAATGCTAGAAATTTGGGAACCAAGGACTACAACTGCTATGATTCCCAATTTTGGATAGAAGGTGGGATGACAATAATAATCATGGCCAGAATTCTGTTGAGGTGTTGTGTTTTTGTAAGTGGACTTAAATATGTGAGAAATAGGATTGCAGAGATATGCAGCCTCTGTATCCAGGAGAGTGCTGCTGTACCTTTTCCTAATATCTTGCCTAAAAGATGCCAAGATCTCAAGAGCTTGCACACACATTTATCCCCTTTTGCTGGAACTACTAAAGATATTATAGCAATTATGATTTGGATTTTTTTTAATATTCAGCACAGTCCAATACAAGAAATCTTTGCTTGCAGGGGGACTGGGACTATGAACAATTTTTACATTCTTTGCTTTGTTTACTTTAGTATCCTAATTTCAAAGTGGATTTCCCTATTTTCAAGGATGCTACCAGCTGTTTTGGAGATTCTGTAAATTGAAAGACAAAGTAAGGTCTTGGGAGGGGAACAGAACATAGAAGAAAACATTTGACCCTTCACACCAAACAGAAGTCAGCAAAACATTAAACCTATTTGAGAGAGAGGGGGTGAGGGAGTGAATGTTTTATAAATGGGATGGGGCCAGCAGTAATAGAAGTTTGTTTTTGTTTTTAATCTACCATAATATTGGGCATAGATCAACAATATTAGGGACCCAAGGGGAACACATAGCAGCTTGAAAATCACTCTTTTTATTTGTATTTGACTGGATAAATCATCTGCAGGAATGGCAACTTAGTTCTGTAATTATCACTGCTGCCAGTGCACATGCTCAACAACCCATGTGAGAGTACCTTTGTTTCGTAACAGCTCACTCGGTAGGCCAAACGGCTCACCTCTTCTGCCTTTTGCCAGCTTGTCATGCCAGGGAGGGAGGGAGGGAGGGAAGGGGGGGGCTATCACTAGTTTCTCAGATTTGCATTCAGCCGGCTGTCCTTAGCATAAGAATTTGGCTTTCCCATTACTTTTCGTGCTCTGGGTATGTCCCAAAGCACTTTTAAAAATAACGATTCCTCTAACTAGCAAAGAAGTGAGCAGAAGTGAGCCTTTGATCTTTTGTTTCAGCAGTGCATGGAACCAGTCTCAGTAGAGTTTATCATGGGTACATTTTGATCAGATCATATTGCTCCTGTATAGAACTCTTCTATCTGTGGCTCTGTCCAACTGGCTGCTTGCTCTGCTCTCCCCCTTCCTCCGACACACACACCCATATACACTGTGTGGATTCAGCCTGGCTGGAGGCACTGCAGTGGCACTGTCCACCTGATGCAGAATAAAACCCCTGACCAGTCCCCTCACTCTCCAAAGCTGGGGTGGGAGGGCAAGAGAAGATGAATTAATCTTGTCTTTTTTCCAACAATTCCTCACTGTTTCTCAAGTCTCCAGGTTTTTGTACAGTTTGTCTTAAACTCTGAATTCTTAAAAAAAAAGTTCACATGAAAATTTTTAGCATATTTTTGTATGCGGTTGTTCCTAATATACACATTTGCATATAACACATTGCATTTTTCAATATTATGCTCATTAATATGAGAATTTTTGTCCCCTTCCCCCAATTTATGCATTTTTGTACATATTTCTTTGAGGTTGGAGAACTCCAGTAATAATCCAAAGTGGGGTGAATTTTAAAGGGCAGCTGAGTTTTTGTGTGTGCATTGTTTCAGAGACATAACAATAGATAAGATTACAATAAAATGTGAATCAAATTAATTTCTCCCCATCTCAGAAAGAAATGGCAGCAGGACTTCTGAGTCATATGAAGTATTAGAATCTGGCTGGTAATTATCTAGAATGGTGTGATCTAGAGAGGGCTTTTCCAGTAAGGATCTAACAACTGCCTTCTTTAGGCATGCTGGGACCCTGACTTGTTGCAAAGAGACATTGATCACTCTCTTTACCCAGCCCCTCTCCCATTTTAGGAGCCACATAGGACAAGAAGCTAGCATATACATGATAGATCTCACCTCTCCAAGGATGCTGTCCCCATCTTAGAGCTAAGGATGAAGTGCTGCATGAGCTGGGATAGATATCACTTGGGGCACGCATATGGTTGTCAGGGAGGCCATGACATCTCAAGTTATTCCTGACAAGGCAGTCTCAGCACAAGTACTAAAGTCTCCCACTGCAAGAAGAAGAGAAGTTTCCTGCACCATCCTTGAGACCGTTGAGTGAGTGGTATATCCACAGCTGTTTGAAAATAACTCCTACTAAATGAACTGAAGTTACTTCCGAGTAAACATGCATAGGATGAGGTTGGAAATTTATTAAAATCCTAGGCTGGAATTCACAATTGCAGTCCTGAATGTATAACCTAGAGTTATGCATTCATAACTGATTTTTATTCATGCTTCCTACATATTTGATACTGCAGCGATTATGTAGGGGTCATCAAAATCCCCCAGTCATAACTTACCAGGCAGCAGATGCTGTAAGCAACAAGTGGTCTGTTCTTTTGTCAATTAGAGTGCAGCAGATTGACTTTTCACACCCAACCACACAGGAGCAATCTTCTGTGTGACAGTCAGAAGCAAAAACCCTGTCCCAATTCCTCTTTGCACCATTGATTGCTCAGATGTGTGTACGTGTGTAGAAACATTGGTCTGTTGTATCCCAGCTGACAAGAGAACAAACCCTTGTTGCTTGCAGTGGCTGCTGTCTGGTAAGTCAGGATTGGGAGGGTCAGATCAGGAGACACTACTTAGCTATACAACTAAGATTGTTATGTAACTAAGTTATGCATGTAGAATTTCAGCCCATGCCCTTAATGCTTTGCCGGTGATTCAACTGATGCTGTTCAGCTGGACATCTCTTTTTGAAGTGATGGGCTGCTTTAATCTGGCTCCGCTGCATCGTTGAACTGTGTGTTGTAAATTCCCCTCTAAAAGGAGCCTCTTCAGAAGTGGCTGCTTAATGACCCAGAACACTTGCTTGTTGTTAACACTAGAATAGATGAAGAGCTTGTTATTCATAACTGAGGAGGGGGGAACAACCTTAAATGCCAAGGCTCTGTCTCCTGACTAAGTTACGTAAATGAGACTGCTGAACACTGGTCTCTAAGCTGTCTTCAGCTTCTGCTGAAATCACTAGACAAGGTGGTAGGACTGAGGAAACTAATGGAGCTGAGAAAAGAATGCAGCAGAGACTAGTAGGGCGAAGGGAATCCAGTAGACAGGTGATAGAAAGTGCTGCACACACTGCTCTCCAAAGGGATACATAAATATACATACTACACACACACACACACACACACAGATCCTTGTATGAGGCTTCAGCAAGTCCCTCAACATCACATCTGCCCCAGGATTTATAAACTTAGGGAAATATAGGAGGACACTCTCATATTGATTAATTGACTAATTAATTGATTCGTTGATAGCAGAGCTTGGGGAGATGCTTTTAAAAACAATGTATTTGCCTTACTATTTACTGTGTTTTCAGAAAGGTATTTGTTGTCATTTGTGACAGTGTTAAGAAGTAGCTCACTACATTACTCATCCTGTTGTTTATTACTCTTTATTACATTTCTAGCTTTCTTTTTTAAAAGAAATATATTAGGTCCCTTTCTGCAGTTTACCTTTTGTTGAATCCATCATGTGGGGATCCTGGGGCTCTTCCAAGAGGAGAGAGTGACAGGAGTGCTCCCCTCTGCACGTGCTGCCTGCTGGACAGGAGGAAGTGTGATGGCTCTGCCCCTGCCTTCCACAGCGCAACCTGGCAATTACCCAGGCTGCCCTGGGGAGGAAGTGCAGCCATTGCACTTCCTGATATTCTGCATGGCATGTAAATGTGGGAGGGAGGAGGGAGGATTGCACAATCACAGTTCATTGATGGGAAACACCCATCAATGATTTATTCTGCAATTACGATGGGTAGCTATGGGATTACGACAGCATCGTGCAGAATCATCGTTGTGATCCTGTTGCAATCCCATCACCCTTGTGGGTTGGAAGAGGGGTACGTAAAGGGCCTAGGACTGATAAGAGAATGGCATCAAACTTATGAAATAATCACATCAATATTAACATACCTCTACAAATCTCTTGTAATGACCCTAGAAACTAATTAGAAAAAGAAGGTGTTTTTATACACACATGCACAATGACATAACTTTCATTCATTATAATATTTTTGAATTGCACCTTTGCTATTACCAAAAAAAAAAAAAAAAAGGAGCAGGTTATTGGATAATGTTTTTAATGTGATCCCTCCAGGCTCTGGTAAATGCTGGTGCTTGGAATGCTTACATCTCTGTTTTGTTTCCTCCTTTGCTGTCACATCTAGGCAAATGCTCAGGAAGTCTCCCCACATAGGACAAGCTCAGAACCTTTTGCATGCCAGACAAGTGCTAACTAGGCCTGAGGTAAAAATTCTTTGATAAGAGCTTTTGGCTGAAAGCTGAGATTGTTATAGGAGTAAAAGAGGCATCAAAATTGGCTGCTGGCTTCTTTCATTGCACCTTCACATCCATGCTTCACCACCAGTAGTATAGTGGCACATTTTAAAACACAGACCCTCATCATGACACACAAACACAAAGGAAGTCTAAACAGACATGTGGCTGTGAATCTATCCATACCTCTATCAGGAGCAAAGCTTTTATAAGGCTGATGTTGTCATTGTGAGCCTTCAAGTCATTTCTGAGTTATGGTGACCCTAAGGCAACCTACCACAGGGTTTTTTGGCAAGATTTATTCAGAAGGGGTTTGCCTTTGCCCTTCTCTGAGGCTGACAGTATGTGACTTGCCCAAGGTCACTGAGTGGGTTTCCATGGCCAAAAAGAGACTTAAACCCTGGTCTCCAGAACTGTAGTCAAGTGCTCAAATGTTACACTACGCTGAGTCTCCTATAAAGCTGGTAAGTTTTTTAAACTCAAGACCAAGCCACCTCAAAATACTTCAGATTAAAACAGGGATAACTTGTTGCTAGAAGGAAAAATACAGTGGAGGGTTGCACCTTCTCATCCATGCTCAGAAGGAATCAGGGTGAGGGTGTGCAACAGGAAATGACACATTCCACGCAAAACAAAATATCCCAAGACTTGAATATTTTGAGCCCCAGTTCCACTATAACACTGTTCACTACTACCTCCTTGGCAAAGTTGTTCTGTTCCTGCCTGCTCTTTTAAAAATTCCAAATCCCCCTTCAATTTTATTCTCTGTAAGGTTTTATGAAGTGATACTCTAAAAAATGTGATGATGCTATAGGTTCTCTGGTGGGGATCACCTTTCTCCCTTCACAGGACTGTAATTCATGTGATTTCCCAGAGCAGAGAGAGGAACTATTCAGTGAACTAGTTTGGGGCTTTGAGATAGCCAGTGACTGCTGGTAGATTTCACATCAGTGGGACAGTGATTTGGATTCTGCTTTGAATTTTGACAGAGTTCAGATTAAAGATTAAGAGTTCAGTTTAAAACCCACAGTGGAAGACATCAAATACCTCTAGATACAGCCTCAATTCAAGGGAATGGGTCTTGCATTAAGATCCATTGAACGTGTGAAGCATTATGACACATTGGGGCATCATGACCTATCATTTGGCTACAAATGCAGGAGCCCTGGTGGCGCAGTGGTTAAATGTTGGTACTGCAGGCACAAGGTTGTGAGTTTGATCCTGCTGGGCTCCAGGTTGACTCAGCCTTCCATCCTTCCGCAGGTCAGTAAAATGAGTACCCAGCTTGTTGGGGACAATTAGCTAAATACATTGTAAACTGCTTAGAGAGCACTTAGCTGATAAATGGTATAGAAATACACATGCTATTGCTATTGTTACAAAAATCTGTCCTTTGGACTGGGGCTATCCTAGGCTTGGAGAACACATGACCTCCCAGAACTCATTAGGCTACAATTCCCATAATCCATGGTCAGCAGGAATGATGGTTAGGGATGATGGAAGTTGTAATCCTCCTAAGTCTGGAGGGTCACATGTTCCCAACCTCTAAAATAGAGGGTTCTTTAAAAATTATGTCATCTGATAACCATCCATAGAGGACTCTCCTCTGTAAAGTAGGACATGTGGACAACCTACTTCTGATTAGCAGCAGTGGATCTATTTTTAGACTGAGGCAAATTCTGGCAACCTTGAAGAAATGCTATGGGCTAAGTGTTCCTCATTAAAGTGGTGGGCCTCTGAAGGATATGGATTGATGCAGCAAAGCAGCAACTGCAAAAACAGTTCAAACATGTTTTCTCTCTTCTCTATAACTCTGATACGCTTGCTCTCTCCTCTTGAGAGTCATTTTGCTCTCCCCTGCTGTCTCGTGTTTACCAGAAGTGGTGGTCCATTCTCTCCTGCCATTCTCCTTACGAAAACATTTGTTTGTCCTCCTCCTACCCCCACTTTCAGCCTGCTCCCTTTCTCAAAGAGCTTTTAGAGGCTGAAATGCTACCAGCATTATAAACTAATCTCACAGATGACATTGCCCATATAACAATGATGACAACAATGATCTTGAGAAGCTAGTGTTGGTCGCCACAATTTGTCACTAAAGTGGCAAGAGACTGATATTGCATTATTGTTGGAGAAGATCAGCCTTTATGGCTGTTGTTCGCTTTGCAGCCTAAGCACTGCTGTGAATATCCTACACAGTAAATGTACTGGAGATAGAAGTGGAAAACCAATTTTCTGTGCACAGTTGCTGGTAATTGTATAAAAGCCAATATTCTCCCTCTACCACCCAGGAAAAAAAAAACTGATTTAAAGTTTGTGTTTGCTTTTATTTTTTAGGGAGGAACCCTGACATTAGAGTTTGGCACTTACAGGCTCTTATGTAGTGGGGAGAGGAAGGATAAGTTCAAAGTGTCTTAGTCAAACATCAGCTTGGGTTACTTTTGGGTAACCCTGGATTATTTTTGATGAGGATGTTAGTTGACTCACAGCGCAATCCTATACATGTTTACTCAGCCGTAAGCTTCATTGGTGCTCAATGCAGCTTTCTCCCTGGAAAGTTTATAAGCAGAGTGAGGGTGATATTCCTTTGTGGGTAACTTTCCAGAGGCCATGTGCTGGTGGTTGGCAATAGCAAGGCCACATACACATGACACAGGATACACACACATCTGTCCACAAACTGATCCTTATTCATGAAAATCTCTTGTCCAAGGCCCTTTCCGTACCTTATCTTTTTGTGGCGCTGGGGCACAGGAATCACATGAGCAGCCTCTTCTGAGAGGCTCTTGTGTCCCTGCTGCTTTGCGTCTACAGCTGCTGCCTACTGGCAAGCAGGCAGCATGAGGGCTCCTCCTCTTCCTTCCACAGTGCAGCCTGGGATTTTCACAGGCTGCGCTGGGGCAGGAAGCACGAGTGCCATGGCTCTGGAGGCTCCACATGCATGGTAAGTGCGCATGGGGCCCTGGTGCGATGCGCGATCATGCACCATTTTTGGCTACAAGCCAAAAATGAAATAGTGCATGATCGGCACCTTCCAGCCCCAGCAGCATTGCACAATTGCAAGGATAGCTCCTCGCAATTGTGCAATGCTCCACAAGCCCTTTCGCATGGTGAATGCCATGCAAAAAGGGCCCAAGAAGCCCTCACAGGGGGCCTGTTATCACGGTTATATGTCAGGTGAAAGCACTAGATATCCTTTTGATATCAAATAATTTGGCCTCTGCTTGACCTTTCTCTGCCACCCTGCTCCACGTGTTTGCAAGGGTCCTCCGGACAAGCACGTATTTGGCGTGGCCGTTAGTGGTTTTACATTCTAAAACCCCATTCAGGCAGGCAACTCAAGCCTCTTTGTTGCTTCAGGGAACACCTCATTGCAAACCGGCTTTGCTCGGAGCGTATCTTCACAATGCCACACGGCTCTGAGCCGAGCCATTCCTTTATGTCGGGCCATCAGCATACTGGCCATACTATTGTCATCCAGCGTTAAGCTCATCATGCAAAACCTGACCTTTTCCAACTCCTTTGTCCCACTCTAAAATCCCTTTGTTCTCACCGAGCAGAGCATAGCCTGTAGGTAAACTCCACCCTATAAAAAGTTCCCACTTTTGGGACTACCTCGGACTACTTTGGACTTCCATCCTGCCTTGCTGCCGGTTGTCTAAGGAAACTCCCCTCAGCGAACCCTGTTGAGCTTTCTCTCCCGGAACCCCGTCGTTCTCTCCAGGACTACGAGACCAGGTGTTGTATTACCCACTCCCTTGAATCTCTCCATTTCTATTTCTAAGTTAGCTAGTATTTGTTGTGTCTTTCGTGTTGCTTGTTCTTAACAAAAATATCATTTGTTACTTTAAAGCTTGTCTAACTGCTCTCTAACCCAACGCTGTATACATTGGGTAAAAGATCCTAGCTGAAGTTACCTTGCCTCTTGTTAGCTTAAGAGAGTGCTCGAGCTTAATTCCTGCAACTTGTGCTTTTATTTGGTTATTTGGGCGCCTCTCCTGGGACCCCCAACATACAGGGTAACAAGCTTGCAAAGCCCCACTGCTGGAAACCACCACCAGCAGCAACAGGGACATGGAAGTGAGGACGGGGGAGGTTGAGGTTGCTGAAACTGCTCCCTCACTTGCAAATAAGGGAGCAGTTTGGGCACATGCACACTTAACCGCCCTGCCATGTCCCTGGCAAAAGAGACACA
The DNA here is from genome assembly GCA_948474755.1 of Ctenosaura bakeri. Lineage (NCBI taxonomy): Eukaryota > Metazoa > Chordata > Lepidosauria > Squamata > Iguanidae > Ctenosaura > Ctenosaura bakeri. The sequence goes on along the minus strand of CAOLHI010003100.1, from coordinate 99,418 downwards.
GCAGGAGGCATGTGTGTGTGCCCAAACTATGACTCCGGAGATCAGGGTATGAATCCTGACTCAGTCATAGAAACCCAAATTGTATTTTTAGGCCACAAAAACCAAATGCCCAGCTATAGGATGTCCCCATGGTTCAGCCGTGCTTCATGTGAAAACGACTTTGGGATTACTGTTGATTGTAAGCTGAACATAATCCTGCAGTGTGATGCTGCAAAAAAGATGGCAAACACTGTTTTAGACTGATTTAATAGAAACAAACTTCCAAGTCAAGGGAAATAATAGTTCCACTGTATTGACACAGAGCTACAAAAGAGCAGTTTAACACTTGGGCTATTTCTGCACTACACCGTTATGGTGCTATTATTCCACTTTCAACATCCTGTGGAATCCTGGGGTTTGCAGTTTAGGGAGGGGGCCTTTAGAATTCTTAGCCAGAGAGCTCTTGGGACTCAATAAACTACAAACCCCAGAATTCCACAAGAAGTGGAATAATGGCACTATAATAGTGTAGTGCAGAAAGGCCTGATTATTCTATCCTAACCCACCCCACAAGGGAAAAGGAAGGCTGTCCTGCCAATGATCAAAGCACAGCTGAATGATATTTCTATCAGGGTTTTTTGGGGGGGGGAGGGGTAGGGTCGGGCCAGGAAAAATTACTTAGCTAAGTACTTAATTAAGTATAAGCTGATACAGGATTCTGGTCATTATTTATGATAACACATATGTACAACACTTTTCTAAAAACAACCAAACAATGACTTTAGCCCGAAAAACAGTATAAAAAGTATAATGTAAATCAGTGTTAATTCTGCCATTGAAATCAATGGAATGTTAAAATCCTAAGCATTCATGTGTCTAGCTTTGACAGGGCTGGATTATTTGATGGCAATTTCCGTGCTTGAGGAGGAGACTTAAAATGACAACAGAATGATGTAGTTTCAAAATTATCTCTAATTTTGCTCTTAGAGCCCCCTTCTACGCATACACTGTTATACACATTTGCAGGTTTATTGATGCTGCTATCAGTGTGCCCCTGCTGCCTTAAGAGGTTATCTTTGATGTCTTGTCTTAATTTATTGTGCCATGAGATCTCCTTTATCTTGGAAAGTTGAAACTGAGTAGCTCTTGTCAAAGAGTGGCGTAGCAAAAATAAGGTTAAAGCTGCCAGGCGTGGCAAATCGGCCAGGGATAATTAGCCCAGACAGAAACAATTATCTTTGAAGACTTCTTACAGCGGTGACCCAGGCTGTACTGAAATCCTGGGGTTTAAGAAGGATTGCACTGTAGTGTTTGTCATCTGGGTCCTTTTCCACAATTCTACTGAGACTGATCCCAGTCTATCATCTGTAACTGTATTCCTGTAAAAAGCCTAAGGCATCAAGTGAACTGAAGACCATCTATCTGACCACCTTCAAGGAGCAGGGCCACTTTCTGTAGTAGCTCTCTAAAGATCTCATGTGGCTGCCATCCAGTTGAAAGGGCTTCTTGTGACACAATCATTGGCCCTTGTATGTCAGACACAGCCTGCTGTGTTGGTTTCAACTGCACTTCTTTTGCTTAGTGGATACACCTTGAATTCCCTGAAGCTATGTACTGTTTGCTTCCTGGAAATCTGCTTTACAGTCTGCTGTTCGTGGGAAAGACACTCATAAAATTGGTCCCCCACATCCTACAAACAGGTGAATGTCTGAATGGGAAGCTATCTTGGTGCCCCAGAGAATCATGAGTGACACAAAGGGCTTTTGTGATTGCCAGAAAAAGGCCAATAAGAAATACAGTCCTCCCTCCACATTTGTGGGTTTGACCTTCGTGAATTTTATTATTCATGCGATTGTGTGCTTTCCCCACTTCTCCTCCTCCCATTCCCATGTACTTTGCCCTGGTGCAGAGAACTTGCACTGAGGCCAAACCAAAGGGAATTGGGTCAGGGGGACGGCTCATGTGAGTTCTCCATGCTGGGGCAAAATACATAGGAATGAGAGGGAAAGCATTGGAAGGGGAAAGGAAGGCTCATGAAAGCCTTCCCCCACTCCCCCATTCCCTTTGGTTTTGCAAGGGAACAGGAAGGGGGAGCCCTAGAAAGCAATGGGAGAGAAAGCAGGGAGAGTCATTTGTGAGTTTTCCACTTTTGTGAGGGTTCTGCACCCCAAACCCTTGCAAAAGTGGAGGGGTCACTGCAATTCAGGAGGTGGGGCTCACTCACTATTGTAATTCATGCACAACTGATACAATTAATTTTGCTGCCTGAGGCAAACGGCAAGATGCCCATCGCTGGTTCAAAAGCCAGCTTGGCTGTCAACTGGATTATACTTCAACACTCTGATGGGACAGCATCCTCCACCATAGCTGAGGGCTGCTGACTAGTCTATGAGCAACAAGTCAGACCAAATGCAACACACAGTTCTCCTCAGCACCTCAATGTTGCCCCACTTCCCCCCAGTTTCTGCCACCTGAGGCAACAGTCTCACTTTGCCTAATAGGAAGGAATCTAAAAGTACCTTTGAGACTAGCTGGTTTATTTCTCTGAAGAAGTAGATTAATATCCACAAAATCTCATGCTGAAAGCTCATTATAATACAATGACTTGCACAGTATGAATTTAATTCTTTGTCACTGTTATTTAGTTTAAGCAACTACTTTGAATGTGGGAAATATTGTATTTTAAATTGATTTTGTTTGGAAGCTTCATAGCGTACATTCTAATTAAAATGCATTAATTGGGAGTTATTTTTCTTATCACCTATGAAAACATTTCCTATAGAAACTGCTTTTATAGTGGCCAATACTCAACCCCCACCCTCTCCCAGTAAAAATAGTCTCACTACCACTCTGGATGTAGACACATTCCGTTTCTTCTGAAGATCTTTATAATACAGTACCTTCCCAGTAAGTTCTGTAGAAGATCTGAAGGGCAGTATTATATTGTACTCTAGGAAAGAGGTGGTAGAGCTAATGATGTTCCAACACTTGTCCTTCAGTTTCTCAAAAGCATTTTTCTCCATAAAAGAAATTACCATTTCCCCTCATTCTTAGGGCCCTTGGGAATTTCTTTTAGTAGTACTTTTTGGCTACAGGATCACTGCAAGGTTGCTGAAGATGTTGTATTTTTCTTCTATTCTGTTATACTACTGTCCACCACTCTAAAGTTTTACCGGCTGCCCTTACTTCCAGATCTGAAAAAGTCCCATGGGAAGAGTTACCTTATAATGTGATGCCTACTCCTGGATTTCAAATGAATTATGAGAAGCTGGGGTAGCTGTTGACTGCCATACAGATTAATATATTATGAAGGACAGGACATTCAGACAATCCTCAGTCACCTTATAAGTAAGGTGAAGGCACAAGAGTCCTGAACCTCACCCATGAGGATTAAGCTGAAATTTTCTCCTCCTTAAAACATTGGTCTGAGAGGAGCTTATTTTCTATAGAATTGTAAGGGCATGCTCAAAAATATGTTGAAGAAATGTTCAGCATAGCACTAATTCTCACATGACCCTATTAGTCAGAGATATGTCAATTTGGAATGTTGTTCATGATACAGAATGTGTGCAGTGGTTAGAGATCCTGATTGAGGAGCAAAGACGCCAATGGCTTGAAGAAAAAAACTAAAAGCTTTATTATGGGAACTCCATTCTAAGGCCCTTTTTGCATGGCATCTGCCATGCGAAAGGGCACCTGGAGCGTCACTTTATTGTGAGGAGCAATCTGTATGATGCACCCACAATCGCGCAATGCTCCAGGTCCTGGCAGGTTACACTCAAATACTTTTTCATTTTCGGCTTTCAGCCAAAAATGGTGTGTGATTGCACATTGCTCCAGGGCCCCATGCGCACTTGCCATGTGTGAGGAGCCTCTGAAGCTGTGGCAGTCGCGCTTCCTGCCCCAGTGCATCCTGGGAAACTCCCAGTGCATCCTGGGAAACTCCCAGTGCTGCGGAAGAAAGAGGCGGGGTTCTCGCACTACCTGCTTGGGAGCAGACAGCTCATGGAGCTGAAGCAGTGGGGACGGGAGAGCCTCTCGCTGGAAGCTGCTCGCGTGATCCCCGCATCCCAACGCCGAAAAAAGGTAAGATGCGGAAAGGGCCTAAGATAGGAAAACTATTCTGGGTTCTGGTCTAATTTAGAGCTGAGAGAGGATTGGTGGGAAGAGAAGATGTGGAAAAAATGTTGTACTTCCAACCGTTCATGTGAAATAGAAAACAAAAGTGAGCTATGTAAAAATAATTTCTAGTCAGTGCAACACTTTCATTTGGGTGACAGAGATGTGAAATGCAAAAATTGTTGGAAACATCATTGGTGAAATTTCTGCTCAGTGCAATCATATACAGGTTTACATGGAAGCCAATTCTACTCATTTCAGTGGAGATTTCTCCAGAGTAAGAAGGTATGGGATTGCAACTGCAACTCATTTTAAAAATGCCACCTTTTCCTTCTTTCCACATTAATATTTGTGAGTGAAATGTTATACACAAATGCTTGTGAGGCAGTAACCTGGAAGCTGCAGAGAAATGATTCCAGGAAGTAGTAGGACTAAGCTGCTTGGTCTGGGGGAACTTGGGATCATTTTGTTTTGGGAACATGATGTAGGGGCAACATTTTTGCCCTGCATATTGGTAATGGTGTTTATTTTTATTCCTGTTGGGTAAAATTATTCCACAAATTTCCTTCCATTCTTTCTTTGAAGACAGGAGGCATTGCTTCCCACTCCTGACCTCACTCTGAGTTGGCTTCAAGATGAAACTCTTGGAGAGAGGCCAGATTTAAACTGAGATTCTGGAGCAACATAAAATTCCCTCAATATACATATGTAGGAAGTCCAGGAGTTTGCCAGCAGCCAGCTGTGTGATGGCATGAAGGAGCTCTCCCAATACATCCACCTGACCGACCAATAGCTCCCTTCAAATACTTTACTTTCATAAGCCAAGATTACTAATTTTACTTTTTCTCCAATGAAGCATTGGATGGCTGTATGGTGTTAGCACACGTGTCAAAGCTGGGAATAGATTTTCACTCACAGCTATGGATGAGTCCTGCAGCATACAAAGTGCACATGCACAGAAAGGCTTCCTTGTACATATACACAATGCTTTAGTAAGTTCGGGAAGTGGTAATGCTAGAGTTATGCAGGATTTTGCTATATCCTCTTCTCTGGATGCCTAAACTCTTTTTCTAAATGCTCAACAGAAGTTTTGAGTTTCCTGCACCACTAGAAATTTTGGCACTGATGGAAAGATTAATTGAGGGGGAGAATTCTTGCCTGGGCTACAGTGTCCTCATCCCCCATCACTACCTCCCTGTCTATTACAAACCGTCCAAAATGTAGTACAGTTGGTCCTCCACATTCACTAGAGTTAGGGGGTGCAGGACCCTGACAAAAGTGTAAAAATCACAAATATCAACATGCGTGTGTATCTGTGGGAGGGGGGCCAAGACATGGTGATCCCAGTGGGTACCAGAGGGTCAGGAAAAGCAAAGTGGAGGGGGGATGTCAGCATGGTAGCCCTATACTTCTTCTTTCTTTCGCATGTTCTTCTGTGTAGAGACATTAGGAAAGGATTTGTGGTACTGAGAAATTGGGCTGCAAGCTATTCTTATCTGGCCAGGCGATGGCTGGTGAAGGAGAAGGAGGACCAGAGGTAGATTTTCAAAGGGCTGGATGACTTGTTTGGAATGACTGAGAGGAAGGTTCCTCCAGAAAAGAAGCACTTGACATGGCGGATCAGGTGTTGGAGAAATGTGGAAATAATCAGCTCCATAGAAGTCAAACCTGCAAACTTGGGAGGCCAATTGTATTTGGAAAACCTGGATGAAAATGGAGAAGCTCATTGAATAACAACTAGTGCTGAGCCAGAAATTCTCAATACTTTTTAAAAAAGGTATATATTGTGCTACTTTTCTTTTCTCTTTCCTCCCTTAAGGAGGAAAGGCTACTTTGCTAAATGTTCTCCAGAGGTTTGCTACCTTTTTTGCTGTTCATTTGTTGTTCAATGACCCAGAATGATCTGACAATGATCCCAGAGGCATTGCTATGGAATCAGAATGGCAACATGGCTCCCAACAGAGTGGCTGTTGTTGTTATTTGCAATGGTGTTGCTGTTGTTGTGTGCCTTCAAGTCATTTCTGGCTTATGGTGACCCTAAGGTGAACCTATCGTGGTGTTTTCCATGGTCTGAGAGTGTGTGATGCACCCAAGGCCACCCAATGGGGTTTCCATGGCAAAACAGGGAATCAATCCCTCATCTTCAGGGTCATAGTTCAATGCTCAAACCAGTACACATGCTGGTCATCTTGCAAGAATACAGCCCCCTAAAATACCTTAGGAAAAAAAAGGAATGCAGTTGTGGTATAACCCCTATTAAAGGTGAGTCCTATCTCTGAAAAACTCTTTGAGATTTTTTTCTTTCTCCTAGAGAAATCTGATTATATACAGCCATACCTCACTTAACTTCTCTGCCCACAAATAACTGGATAATTTCAAGATGTCATTTGCATGCAGCTCTAGTGAAAATGCCTCCCTTACACACAGTGACTTCTAGACAACAGTTTGTCTGTGTCGGTAGTCCAGTTTAATATGAATGACACGGAAGAGCACTGAGTGGTTTGATCACATATATACTTTGTTGGATTTGTGTATGCTTACTTAACTAAATGCATGACAACCTGTGATTCTGAACCAACATACATCTAATGAGGAAATGGGTGCATTGATGCTCAAGGGTCTGTGGAAATCTGTATGCTATGTAATGACATGAAAACATCTCCCATTTCATGGCATTTCTCCAAATCCCGCTTTCACTTCCACCTCATCCTTGATTTGTGATACTTTGTAGTTTTCCTCCTCTCATGTCCAGCAGTGGAATGTGCTGCCTTGGAGTGTGGTGGAGTCTCCTTTTTTGGAGGTTTTTAAGCAGAGGCTGGATGGCCATCTGTTGGGAGTGCTTTGATGTGCATTCCTGCATGGCAGGAGGTTGGACTGGATGGACCCTGGGGTCTCTTCTAACTCTATTACTCTATGTACATCCATGCATGCATTTGTACACATTTTTCCTAATGTGTCCTCTTTCTAATGTTTAACAAATGTACATATTTTTATATGCATTTTCCCAATGACTAGAGCTTATTCTTCAAAGATATGCATTTTGGCTTGTGAGTATTTAGCTGCGCATAATTCAAGAAGGGGAGGGGGGAACCCTGACATTGGTGATTTCCTGCTGGTGATGGGAAACTAAAACTTTCACTAAGAGCCTCACAATTAACTACTACCAATTGGGTAAATTTATTTAAAGTCAGCTAATGAGAATTTATTTGACACAATGATTTGAAACCACTGCATTCCCTTTCCTCAGAATATTGTTAGAAGTTTCTTGGTGGAGGGAGAACAGAAGGATGCTAATACAATGGACATGAAATCCTGGGTGCATCAGGGAAGTCCATGTCTCCGATCAGGATCAGCTAGCACTTGCAAGCACTAGCTTACAAGACAGTTGAGCTTGCTTCTCCTTTTCCCCTTTCTGATCTCTGTTCAATGATATCAGTCATTTCCTTCAGCTAAGCATCCAAGGATGGGACTTGGGAACAGGGATGGGCCTTTGGCCAGTAGATCATTGCAAAGTTGTAGGGGAGGACTTCTGCAGGCCAGATGTTCTCTTCTTCCAAATGATACCAATGATTTGGCTAGAATGTGAACTGCTGAAGAATATGTGAAAGAATTGTTTCAGCGATGCTACATCTGCGTTTGGTCATTCACACAGGCAAATCAGTATTAGAGAGGACAGCCATCGAGTACTTACAGGAACAAGGGAAGCATCTCTGTGTCAGGCTGATCTCATAAAACTTGGCACAGAGTGCTATCATGTATTGTGATAGTGTTCTGGCAAAAATTCATTGACTGGTCACTGAACTTAAGAGTTTCAGTACCAAGACCAAGATTTCAATTCTATTTACATTCCAAATTTCCCTCATTTTCAAATTAATTTTATTGTCATCATGACTGGACACATTTCATGGAGTGCCCTGCTAACTAAGGATTCAGGAAAGCATTTGTCCAAAGAAGAAATTTTTCCAAACTCTTTACCCAACTGCTTGGAGTAGCTGTCAAGGACCAGGGACCACTCATGGCATCTTTCCTGGGCCTTCCAATTAACAGCAGGTAGGACAGTCTAGGGAGCTGCCATATTAACTGGGGATCTCTGAGCAGTAGGGGGTATAATTTAGATTTTCCACAATGCCTCTGAATGGTTACATTGGTGGTATCATTTGAACTCAAAATGCCAGCTCACCATGTGATGAACATCAGAGCACCACTGCTACCATCAAACACTACCAAGTAGGCCTGCCAGTGGAGCCTATGAGAACAGATTAATACCCACCAAAGGGCAATGGGTCATGGATCTACTCAATCCTTATGTCTATGTCTCCTTGCCAAATCCTGGGTATTAGAGTTAATAAATTTTCAAGATTTCTGTAAGAAATTCCATACACCCTTAACAGTTCTGAGGGTTTTCTAAAACTAACCAGAACGTAGAAAAATTACTTTTTTGGATGACAACTCCCAAGAATCCCCCAACCAGTAAACCAGTAGAATTAGCTCACAGTTTTAAAGTCCCTAGCAGACATGTGTCATTCTTCAAAACCAGTCAGAAGAATTTGAGCACTCAGAACTGGGTCTAAGTGTAGAAAGTGTAAAGACAATACTTAAAAGACAAAAACTTTGTGTCAAGACTTCCTATTGTTGAATAACATTTTCCTTAACAAGGCTTGGAATCATGGCATTGCATCCACTCTGCTCTTCTCTCTTCCCGCCATACATCCATTAGGCTTTTTAATCATTTATTGCGCTGCAAGAGATTTCCTGTGAGCAGGTGGGGAACTTCATCCCTGTTGATGCCTTTGTTTCTTTTCAAATTAATTCTAGCTCCATCACCCATTTTTCAGTTAGCGATCCAATCTGAGAAAAAAAATCTAAACAGGGAGCTTTGTCTGTCCGTCGTTTCTTCTTTCCTCCCTCCCTCTGCACCGCTCAGTAGTTAGCTCATTAAAAGGTGGAGAAGGTTGCCAAGGATTATTCAGCAAGAAAGCATTGTGTCATTAAATATGAGTTCATCCAGATTTCAGAGGGAATGAGACAGCTCCCAGGGAGTCTCAGGGGATGCCAGGCTGCCGCTTGAGTGCTGTTTGCACATTGAACAGGGACAAAACCCACTGCCAAGACAACTGATCTGAAAAAAAAAATAAGTTACCAAGATAGCCAGCTACAGTTTCCCAAAGTTTACTTAGGAGTCTTAAAACCTCTCATGGGGCTGACCTGTGTTTTTGTTTTTGTTACTGCCTTAGAAAAAACTTTGCTCCGCCCCAATACCTCTTTGCCTGTGGCTAAGGGTGGGAAAATCTCATTTTTCTAATTTTATGTTTGCTTCAACCCAAACTTTCAAAAATATTTTGATCTGAAGTTCAACGTATCACGAACTTTGAAGTTTCTTTTTTTAAAAAAAGTTTATATGAACATTTGTACATAATGGAAATCTCTGATTGAATTTTTAAGGAAACTTGAGGGTGAATTGACAACAAACCTGTGCCTTGACTGAAACACCAGCATAGATGAGAAAACCCGGAAATCACTTTCCCCCAATTCCTATCCACCTTCTTGTTCCAGATCTTCTCCTTTTCCTTATCTTTTCCCTCAATTTCCCTATTTAACAAGCTGAAGATATAAATGTATATATAAATGTATTCCCCTTTCCATATAGGTTCCTCAATAGCTGGGAGTAAAGGAACCCTCCAAAGGAAGTGACTGATGCCGTATGGTAAGGCCTAAAGTAGAACTGGCCAGTAACTGCATGGTGAATATGGCCACACTCTACCTGACCGTCTAGAGGATTGTGTGGGGCATCAGTTGGCTAATCCATCACATAAGGTGGGCAATCCCATCAGGGCTTGACTGAACCATCCTGCCTGCCCAGGTCCTGCACTGCAAGGTGCCAGTGGTGCAAAATATGGCCACCCACCTGTAGTAGGACTGGAAGGATGGCTCAGTGGGCCCCATGGCCACTCCCCACTGCAAAAGTCCATGTTGGTGCATGTTTGATCATCTGTAGTCACATGTTCATCACTGATGGGTGTGTGTTCTTTAGATGGTTCTGAAGCTACTTGCATGCATATGCCAGCTCTCCCTCTCCCTGCATGCATTATCACAGATCTCTCTCTCTTTGAGCTGGGATGCTGAATTCTTCTTTGTCTGTGTTGAGCCCTGTCCAGTCTGCTCTAAAACAGAAAGCCACTTAAGAATCTCCTCTGTGATAGGGACTCACTTTGCTTTCCTAGTCATCTTTGACCTCCCTGCCACCATCCCTGACAGGTCTGGGGGAGGAGTAGACCTAGCCTCCTCCAAGGCTCCCTGAATAAGACCATGGCCAAATCTAAGTCCTCATCTTCCTCTAAGGATGATGACAATGCTGGAGGGGAATTCCTATGTGAAGCTGCTTATTTACCCTATTCATGCCCTGCCCCTTAGGCCCTTTTTGCACCTTACCTTGATAGCGCGATGAACTAGAGCCCTGACGATATTGCCAATATTGCAAGAGGCCCAGTAGAGAGCCCCTTGCAGTCTGCACACAGTAGGGCATTCGTGAGGGAGCACCAGTCCCCGCCCAGTGCCTTGTCCGCATGTCGGTGTCCTGGGCCATGCCCTGTCCCCGCCCCACTGCCCCGATTGGTCGGTGGTTTTTCTTTTTTTTTATTGTTTTGTCGACTATCGTGCTAATGTTAGCACGATAGGTCCTGCCAACAGGCTGTTTCATACTACATTGGTAACGTGCTAACGATAGCGCCGGGTTTAAAAAAAAACACCACAGTTGACTGGACCCCAGGAGCTGCTGTCATCTCGAGTGTGAGTGGCAACGTAGCCCCGGGGTGGCCTCTCGTGGCGATGTGCTGTGCAGTGTTCCCTGCTGCGATGGGGGCCTGCTGCTGTGCGGAGAGTCCCCTGGGAGTTGCTGCGTGAGGGACAAACAGCAGGGACCGCCCACACTCTGCCCACTCCCGGGTCCTTCCCGGAAGCACATCAGATGATGGCTCCACAGGCCCTCTGGTTGCATGACTGATGTGTGAAAGGGAGGTTATTTTCACCTTTGAGGCCCTTTTCGCATGGCGTTTTTAAAGTGTATTAGGCATGCTCCCTCCACTCTTCATGAGCCGCCATACCGCATGATGTTTTGGTGAACCAGGTGCTATCACAGCCACGGATAGTGCTGATAGCACGTTTTCTTATTTCGCCTGAAAGGCAAAAATAACCTCCCTTTCACACATCGGTCGCACAACCAGAGGGCCTGCGTGGCCGTCATCCGATGTGCTTCCGAGAAGGACCCAGGAGTGAGCGGGGTGTGGGCAGGCCCAGGACCCCGACATGCGGACAAGGCACCAGGCAGGGACTGGTGCCCTCTTGCAAATGCCCTACCATGTGCAGACTGCAAGGGGCTCTCCACTGAGCCTCTTGAGATATTGGCAGTATCGTGAGGGCTCTAGTACGTCGTGCTATCAAGGTAAGGTGCGAAAAGGGCCTCAGGCGAAAATAAGAAAACGCGCTATCAGCACTATCCATGGCTGTGATAGCACCTGGTTCGCCAGAATGTCATGCAGTATGGAGGCTCGTGAAGGGGGGAGGGAGCATGCCTAATATGTTCTAAAAACGCCATGAGAAAAGCGCCTTAGGCGCCATTTCAAACCAATCAGCCTCCCTCCATCAAAGAATGAGAGAATGGAATTGTAAGACCTTTAAACTGCAACCACAGTACAAAGTAATAGCATCAACACCCTAGTATGTATGCCTGGTACTAAACAGTTGGCCCTCCACGTTTGCTAGGATTAGGGACAAAGGATCCTCACAAATGTGAAAAAATTGCAAATATCTGTGGGGAAGGGACTGAGGCATGGTGGGGAGAACATTTTAAAAATTAATAGTCTTAGTTTGTGGACTGTTTTTTTAGAGAAAAATGTAGTAAATGTGCTTAAAAATGAAAACCAACCATTCTTCTCTACCTCTGCAATACCTACTTGAAGCTGGTAGCTAATTTGGTGACACTACAGAAAATTGGCCACCTGGACCCCTGAAAATTGGCTCTTCATTGCGCCAGTCAAATCCAAAGCAGCAGGGAACACTCAACAGGATTCCCATTGGCCTCATCTGTCATCTTGACTTAATGCATCCATTAGTTATTATGGCCAACCTCCTAAAATGAGGCAACTGCTTCAGGCAGTTGATTGTAGACACCATTGAAAGACAATAGAATGTCAAGGACTTACTGTTTTAACCCTTAATGTTGAAAAAGGAATGCAATTTGGAATCAAAGTGTGGAAAAATTACATGCTTTGGGCCATTCTGGTTGCAGGATTCTAGAAGCTGTATTGCTAATTGATACCTTCCAAACTCTGACCATTTCCGCACTAGCCTGTAGATGCCAAAACGTCATGAAGCAGCTCTATTTGTCATTAAACCCTCCTAGCTACATTATCCTTGCAGTAGATAGGTGTCCATTTTATGGTGGAAAGTTTGAAGAGCTGTCTTCCACTCTGGGTCTATTTTGCAGATAAATTCCTGTAAGAGAGGAGAGCAGCAAGGGATGAATTTGCCCATCAGCAGTGAACACTTGGACAACAGTTGAAACAGCAGACGTATTTTATGCCAGTCTGTGTCCTCTTTTGTCCTTTGATTTGATAATGAAAAAGTGACCACTCTGAGCTAACCATTTCTTTACAGAGCTGTATTCTATGCAGCTGGCTAATGTATTTAAAAGTCACCTTGCTGAATTTTGTGGTTAAAAAAAAGCAAACACGTGGCGGGAGGGAATAGATTCTTGAATGGAAAATCCATTATGAATTACCTTCTTATACAACCTTCCCTTCAAAAAAATCAGTGTATGACCTTTCCCCGGCCCCTTATCCTCACAAAAACCCTGTGAGTTAGGTTAGGGTAGGTTCAGGTTCACACAGTGAATTAGAATTTGTGTACACCTGAATCTCCCAGCCTGACACTCTAACCATTATACCTCCCTGGCTCATTCAATATACGTATTATTGTTTATTAGGATAGAAAACTCTATGTATGATGCAGCCCTCTTTTAAAAGACAAATACATTTTTGTTGCACCTAAATAGGAAGGACCAGACCTGCTGAAGAACAAAGTCAGGATTTATAACTGGGACCCTGTGAAGGGAGAAGTTGGGCAAGGCAGGCTGAAGGCAGCCAATCTCAGCTCAGGAAATGCTGTGAAGCGGGGCCTGAGGGAGGAAATGTTGCAAAACTGAGGCTGGTCTCTGTCAGAAGGCGTATGCAAAAAAGCTGACACACAGATAGGGAACAGATTTCAGAGCGATAGGAACAGATGGAGTAAAGACAGCCAAGTCAGACAAAAGAAAGAACTTACTATGGTTTGGGGGAGCTATAAATGATTTAGTAGTTCAAAGGTTAGTGTATCATTTTCCTATGTCTTAATAAACTTCTACTTGTTTGGTTTTACCACTCTTTCTGTCTGTTCATATTGTTTAATGGGAGGACCTTCATACATCTGCCTAGGGGTCCCATTCTGGGAGAAAGGCAGCATATAAATATAATAAGTAACATCAAACCCACCAAAACAACACAGCCACTGGTTCATTGGGATCACCTTGAGGCTCAAGTACCCAATCCAGGAAAGGATTAAGCAGGGGAAGACAAGATGAGCAACAGGAACCCAGGGTTGGAACCATGGGGCCAGCTTAGCAAGGGGATCCATCACAGATATCGTAGATGCATTTATTGCATCTTCCATATTTTGCATTTATAAACCAATGTCCAAACTGGGTAAAAACTGTCCCATATGGAGCAGCTTCATAATGCCAGTGCATAATGCAATAATAATCATAACAACAGTTATTCCTTACAAGAGAGAAAAACGCAAGTTATTATTAGGGATGAGTTCACACACATGTGTTCATCACTTGATTTATGTACGAGGGAGTGATGTTTTTCATGTGTGAATAGTTCATCACAGCTAGAACACCACAAATCTGTCTCTTCTCATCACTTCTCATTGCTTCTGTAGAGTAACTTTGGATACTCAGCTGCCAGTAATGCAGTGAAGTGTCAGGTCATTAAGTGATGGACATAACATGGGTTGCAATTCAGACTAGTGTGGCTGCTTACATTAGCCTGCTCTTATACTGAACAATGTTCAATACTCAAATATGGAACAAAGTTCAGGATAACAGGCACCTCACTTACAGTGCAGGCCTGATTGAAATAAAGTGGGAAACTGTGGGTGGATGATGGCAGAAGTCATCATCAATTGATCAGAACCACTTTTAACCATACTTGCTCAATTTAAACAAAGTTGTCAGGCCTTTTATATCCCACTCATTTCAACTGGCCTATTCTAAGCATTAACACATCTAAATCCCACCCAATACTTTCCTTTGTATTTGTATTTGTATTGAGATTCTATTGAGAGCAGAATGCTCTAAAGTGTATATAAATATCCACTCATTATTTCAGAGATTAGTTGGAGCCTAGCAACAAAATCAATAGCAAAGCATAATTTTAGTGACAACAATCACATATCCACACGTACAAAAAATTTCAAGGAACTAGAGGCTTGGTTCACACATGCATCTTTTATTACTTGATGACTGTAACATTGAAGGATTACTTGCATGAGCCATCATCACAGATAGATTTTTTTTAAAAAAAATCAAAACCCCTTACACAGTGTTATTCATTGAAGTTGGTTCACACTGCCAGTCATCAAGCATACAGGTGGAAGAAAAAATCAAGTGTATAGAAATCAAGTGGTGTACATGTGCATGTGTGAACCAGTCACCCACATTCTCTTGGATCATCTTGATCTTGACCATCTTGGATTGTTCCCGGGTCAGTATTTTATTAAGGAACTGTAAACTCTTCCCGCCAGGGTTAATTTTTCCCACCAGAGAATCTCATTGCTATTTATAGAATTATTTATTCTCATATTAAAGACAGGTGAGAAAAGAATTCCAGATCTTGGCAGGAGTTGGTATTATCTCCCTTTCAGTCACCATCAACCTTTGATTCACCCAGTTTAACATGTAAACACATCAGAGATGGTAGACTCCCTTTCTTAGAAAACAACAGCAACATACAAATTGACAGGCATCCATTGGATGTAAAAATGCTTTAGAACAAAGGTAGGCAAAGTGCAGCTCTCCAGATGTTGGGTTGCAACTCCCAGCATTCCTCACTATTGATTATCGTGGTAGCCCAGCATCACCTGGAGATCTGCACTTTTTACATTCCTACTGCAGAATCTTTAACTTATCTTCACAACAACCACATGTGACAACATATGGAGAACTGAGGCTGAGTCATAGTGAATTGACCACAATTTCCTGCCAAGAGTTTATCTCAGGTAGGGTTTGAATTCAGGTTTTACTGCTTCCAAAAATCCAAAACATTATCTATTGGACCACCCCATGTCAGAAATGTATATTTCCTCAATTAACATACTCTTGCCAACACTATCTGTTTGTCCACCAATACAAGTAACTTATTTGCCTGGAAAACTCCTGCCAAGTCTCACCTATTCCAACTTCCTTTGAGCATCTGCAATGATGTTCCCCTTCCTTTTCTGAAAAGTAGACCAAATCCCCCTTGAACGTGCACTCTTTCCCTAGACCAGTTTAGAGAAACTTTGTTGTTGTTGTTGTTACGTGCTTCAAGTCAACTTCAACTGACAGCAACCCTATCAGAGGATTTTCTTGGCAATATTTATTCAGAGAAGGTTTGCCACTGCCTTCTTCTGACATGCCCAAGGTCACCCAATGAGTTTCCATGGCCAAGCAGGGGTTCAAACTGTGGTCTCCTGGAGTCATAGTCCAACACTCAAAGCACCACATCATGTTGGCTCCCCACAGAAATTCACCCCTTTTTTTCCTGGCAAGTGTACTGGAAACTGAACCAAAAACCTCCTAACTGCTTTGGATTTGAAGTAGAATTTGGGAGTTCTAGCAGCTGTAGTCTGAAAAGGAACTTTTCAAGCTTTCATTGAATGTTCTTTAAGCAATTACAGAAACTGACATAGTATGGTGGAAGTTGTATCTGTCATGAACTCTCTAGTTATTATTAAACTGCAGTCTACGAGTCCTTTCCTTGAGGTTAAGTCCTATTGGAAAATAATAAGATTAAATGAGCACAAATATAGTTTACAGTGCACAGTAAGTTTCTCCACTTTAGCCTTACACCAGAATAAGATTGATCTTCCTTACAGGACTATTGAGATAATATATACGCATTACTTTGAACTTCCCAAAGCATTATAAACATGATCTATTATTCCATAATGTTTATTACTTGGAGGTACTGCTTGCTATTTCAAAAGCAGAAAGCAAGTGTGTAGCAATACTACAATGGGTTCTTCATCCATCTTGTTTTTTACCTGCTATGAGACACAATTAGTGCTCCACAGTAGAGATGGAAGGACTGAACCACTCTCCAAAATCCTTTTACAGCATTCTCCAACATAGTCCCCCTAGATGTATAGGACAACAACTCCAAACACAAATAGTCATGTCACTGTGTGGGGGATGCATGTCATCACCCAGCAAACCTGAAGATTGAGGGAGAATGGCCTGCTCTATGAGTGGCAGAAATCAAGATGGCTTGGGTATGGATGCCCTTAGCTTTCCAGGATTTGGAACTTTTGATGCTCCAGATGTTTTGGACTTCAACTCCTATAATGCCATATCCTCAGCCATACAAGGTCTAGCTGAGAGCAGCTGAAGTTCAAAATATCTGTAGTGCCTAAGATTCCCCATGCCTGCTGTATGTAGATCATCCTGGGTGATAAGCAAACATATTTTGAATGTATACACATCGCGTGTACACATGGTACCTAACTTTGGCAAAGTTACTTTTTTGACTACAATTTCTCTAAATCACCAGCCAGCATGGGATGCTTCTGCCTTGGAATTCTCCAAGTTGTAGTCCCCCCCCAGCAAAAAAATGACCATTCCTTCCAAGTTCTTCCAGTTACAGGCCTCTCACATGTTTGGAATCAATTTGTATCCACAACCGGTATTTCTCTATGGGAATTTTGTGAAGGAGCACAATGCATTTGTCTGCTTACAATGGTCCAATCCTGTGGAAATAAGCAGGATTCATTCTGGCTAAATAAAATCAAATTCAAATGGATTTTTAAAAAATCATTACATTTTTGTTATCCATCCTGATACACATTGCATGCCTTATCACTAACTTGCTTAATTATTGAATAAACAAATTAGACATGACTTTCTATTAGAAGCAAAGAAATTAATCTATTTAGGATAGCACCATCCTACACATATCTATATAAAAGACAGCTCTCTCAAGTCCAAAAAGACTTATTCCAGTGAGGATGAAGCTTAAACTTGCTACTAGCAGGGTTGCCAACTGATTTTTTTTTTTATTTGCCTTTGTCCTTTACCTTTAACTGGTGCTTAATGTGAAGAGGAAATTAAACAAGGGAGCACCCCCACCCCTGCGTTCCCACAGCCTCTGCTCCTGCAGACATTTAATAACAGGAGAAGAAAATTTCAGCTGTACCCTGAAGGCACCAGCTCTTGTTTGATCTTGAGAGATAAATAGGGGCCATTTCCGCACTAGACTGTTAATAGCGCCATGATTCCACTTTCAACATCCTATGGAATCCTGGGGTTTGCAGTTTCGAAACTGCAAACCCCAGGATTCCATAGGATGTTGAAAGTGGAATCATCGTGCCATTAACAGTCTAGTGCAGACATGGCCAGGGTCAAGCCTGGTTAGTATGTGGATGAGAAATACCAGGTGCTGTGGGCCATGGTTCAGAGGAATGAACTGGCAAAGCCACCTCTGAGTATTCCTCACCTGAAAAAACCCTATGAAAATCATGGGGTCACCAAAAATCAACACATGACTGGAAGGCACATACTTTACTAAACATGCTTAGCAGGACAGAAGTCCCACGAATCCCGACGGGCTTCCAATTATTTTATTCTCTCTCTCTAAAACTTTTCCTCTACCCAACCCCCCCCCCACAAGGAGCTAAATAGGTCTTGAATGGTTTAACATTAATCGATAAACAAGTACATAGAGAAAGGCAGCCAGGCAGGCAGGCTACAAAGAAATGTCTATATATCACGGATGGCCCACTTTGAGACAAACTACAGAAGATATTCAGATAGGTGGCAGTTGAAAAACACTGTCAGTGCCACTGGTGGATCCTTATTGGCTCTTCTGAAGCTCTGAATTCTAATTTGGCTGCTGCTTCTCCTCCCTGCCCCCTCTCCCTGGGAGGCTTTCTGTGGGCGTCCTCTATTTATGGAAAGGCAGCCAGCAGAGAGCGTGAAAATGCCTTATTTATAGCCCGCCTCGTTCCAATCCTTCTCTTTCCTGTTTCTTCAAAACATAGAAATATATATATATATATATATAAGCCCTGGGTTCAGAATTGTGCAGATTTATCCCCACGTAGAAAAAGGTGGGGGGAATTTGAGCAGGCAGGAATGTTGTCATTTTTTGCAGACCGCATTCCTGCCCCTGAAAGAAATGGAAAATAGCATCAAAATGGTAAAATGGTTGCGGTGTGTGTGTGTGTGTGTGTGTGTGTGTGTGTGATTTCACATGACACCGCAACTCCACTAACTCCTATTTCAGACTTTTGGGGCTTAAAAAAAAAAAATTGGGAACGTGGCTACACACATCGAAACCACGTGCAATCGCTTGGCTAGTGCATACAAGAAGATCAGCGTTCCGACGACCCTGTCTTCCTCTCCCCCGAACACGTGGAGACAACCGACTGGCTGGCATGCCTCTGACGCTGGTTCTCCCTATCAGCCTTTCTTTCCAACCCCAAAAAGCACACCGGGGGAAGGGGGCGTCCTCGTCACCAGCCGTTCTGGCAAAACACTGTGGCCATTTCCGCACTAGCCTGTTATAGCGCGATGATTCCACTTTCAACCTCCTCTGGAATCCTGGGGCTTGCAGTCTCGGGAGGGGCCGGCCGGCCCCTCCCGAAACTGCAAACCCCAGGATTCCAGAGGAGGTTGAAAGTGGAATCATCGCGCTATAACAGGCTAGTGCGGAAATGGCCACCGACACACGGGTTTCTTAGCACAAGAGAAGACCCGCAGACACGAATCGTCGCCGACCAAGGCGCGCGTGCTAATTATAGCCCAACTTAGATGGGTGATTCATAATTCATGAGCCTTCGGAAATACACTAAGGCGATCCGCCTCGTTACTGAAGGCCTTTTTTCAAGACAATAAATAAATAGCCGTCCCGTTGTGTTGGCCGGCGAAAGAAATATTCCCGGAAAAGCTTGTAGCCGACTATTTAGTCCCTATTCCTAACAAAAATGATCGTTTTGATTTGGCAAGCCAAGGCCATTTCCGCACTAAGGACCTTTAAAGCCCCTCCTTAAACTGCAAACCCCAGGATTCCATAGTACGTTCAAAGTGGAATAATAGCACTATGGCCATTTCCGCACGAGACTGTAACAGCGCTATGATTCCATTTTCAACATCCTATGGAGTCCTGGGGTTTGCCGGCTGCCCCCTCCCTAAACTGCAAACCCCAGGATTCCATAATATGTTGAAAGTGGAATCATAGCGCTGTAACAGTCTTGTGCGGAAATGGCCCAAATCTACAATCACACTGCTCTCTCCCTCTCTCTTATAGCTGTAGTTCCAGCGACGATGACTTGGGAGATAGACCCGCTCAACGCAGTCGAGTTTACCTTCGAGTAAGCACAATTTAGGATTAGGCCGAGCATGGTTAAGCGGGGCCTATCTGTTCCCGTCATCAATCAAATCTAATTCTGCCCATCTCCCTCCTCAGTTCTCTCCCCTGACCTTTATTCCCTCCCTGTCTTTCCAAACATCCATCCACCCATCCAAATTAAACTTCTCTCTCCCTCTGATCTTTTGGTTTGCCTCCCTCCCCGTCAGTGGAGTTGCTGACTAAAGGTCTGCAAGTTCTCCTTCAGCCATCTTTCCCCAGTCCTGTCCATCTTGAATAGTCAATAGAACATTTCCGCACGGCACTCTTATAGCGCGATGATTCCACTTTCAACCTCCTATGGAATCCTGGGGTTTGCAGTTCCGGGAGGGGCCGGCTGGGGAGGCTGGCCCCTCCCGGAACTGCAAACCCCAGGATTCCATAGGAGGTTGAAAGTGGAATCATCGCGCTATAAGAGTGTGGTGCGGATGACTAAACCTGTTTGGGTAAAACAAATTTGATAAGGTCCAAGAAAACACCCCAAAACACCTCAGTCCACCTCTGGTTATTTTTTCCATAGAAGATTAGTTCCCCCGTTTTTGATCTTATCTTTCATTCCCCCCCCTCTTTTTTTCCTCTTCCTTTTTGGAAAGAGGGAGGATTAGATGGAAGATTATCTTCTTTAATAATGTACAGTGATTACTGCTGCAAACCCACTGGGTGAATTTAGGCAAGTCACACTCTCTCAGCCTCAGAGAAAGGCAAGGGTCAACCCCCTCTGGAACAAATCTTGCCACGACAACCCCGTAATAACGTCACCATAAATCGGGAACGACTTGAAGGCACACAACAACAACAACAACAACAACAACAAAATTTCATTCATTTATTATGGCATCAATGGCGGACCAGAGTCAACCCTTCTTGTGTTCACTGTCAAACTATTGCTGCTGGTATTATTATTCGTATAAAATTGCGATGCGTATAAATGCATTCCAATTATGTGACCGCACGTCACAACTCCGTGGCACTTTGCCATTTGGCGATTTGTTATTATTATTACTATTATTGTTACTACTGTTATAATTATCATCATCATCATCCCTGATTTCATTTTTCCAACGAGCTGCCTATCTGGAAAGACCTTTCTTTCCATTAATGCTGCCTGGCCCACATTTATTTTCCAACGCACACAAAAAAAACCCGCAACGGACACCCCCGATTTTAGACTAACCAACCCACTTGGGCTTTCAACTTCCCCCTCTTTTGCGAGGTGGGGAAAAAGTACAATTCCACTTCGCTCTCTGCACGCGATTGTCTGGTGGGGAAGAACTGTGTTATCTGAACATCCTCCCCCCACATACACACACGCCACAAACCCACAACGTTTGCAAGGCTGCGGGCGCCTGGCCTGGTTTCCCACCTCTGGCACATTTCTTGTTGAGATTCAGTCCATTGGGGAAATGAAGACCATTTCCACACTAGCCTGTTCTAGCGCTATTATTCCACTTTCAACAGCCTATGGAATCCTGGGGTTCCAGGGGGCCCTCCCTAAACTGCAAACCCCAGGATTCCATAGGATGTTGAAAATGGAATAATAGCACTAGAACAGTGTGGTGCAGGAGTGGCCTTGGACTGCCCGCCCTATTTGATTTATGGGCTCTGAACGTTCACCCCGTTGCTTAAGCATTGCATCGCGCTGGGCGATTTCTGAGAAGGAGATTAGAGATGCAAAGGTGCTTCTTCTCCCCCTGCCTCCCCCGCGCAGGCGCAGTCTGCACGCCCGCCCCCCCACCTCTGGGAGAAACAAACGCAGGACTTGGAAAAGGAGGGGGAGATAAACACGCAGGATCTCGTTTAAAGAGATAGATGTGTCTGTGATCATTTCAGCACTAGAGTGGCTATTATTCCACTTTCAACATCCTATGGAATCCTGGGGTTTGCAGTTTAGGGAGGGGCCTCGAGGCCCCTCCCTAAACTGCAAACCCCAGGATTCCATAGGATGTTGAAAGTGGAATAATAGTACTATAACACTCTAGTGCGGAAATGGCCTATGTAAACAGACGCACACGTTTCTTCCCACCACAGCACATTTCCTCTCCTAAAGGGTATTTTTTTTGGGGGGAGGGACGGTTATTTACGTTTTGATGTGAGCTCCTTTCCAGAGGCACCAGGAGGCTATAAATAGGCGAGGTGCCCGATCAATTGCGCCCCCTCCCAGCCACTGCAGCTGGAGGTGGGCTGCCTGATTAATTATGGAAGAACTCGCCAGCTCAGCTTTCCAGCTTCCCTTTGGAAATATTGTGCATGGTGCGCCTTGTGTGTGTCTCTCTCCCCCCCCTTTCCACAACACAATCAATTATAGGGTGGGTGCGGCTTAGTCAAAATGGAAAATATTCACCTTTTCCTCCCTCCCCTCCGCGCCCTGGGGAGGAAGAAGAAGACAATCTCAGGACACCAGCGGGATAAATTTAACCGAGCTGCAACCTAAATATAGGCACTTGGTCTCTCATGTTGCTCTTGGCGCGGTTGTGGGAGAAATTCGACCAGGTTAAAGGCACCGGAAAGGGATGCTCTCGTCTATTGTTTCTCGTCTTTCTCCCTCCAACCTGCCTAAACCATCAAATGTGGAAACATCCAGCGCTGATTAATATCTTTATCAGGTAGGAAAGCTCGGGGACAAAGAGAAATGGAACTGCCCAGAGTATGCTAACAAAGGTCAGCCAAGACATCTCGTGATAGCCTTGTGGGGAGAGCCCCCTTTATATTTCACACAACACAAGGTGTTTTTTTTTTTTCCAGAGCTCGAGAAAGTTAAGAGATTAAACTGCAATTCCCGGAATCTAGTTGCTACTCTGGATGGAGGATTCTGAGTGTTATAATCCAAAAACCCACGGATTCTGTCCAAGACAACACATACAACTCTACGTAGAACCTTTAAAAACGGGACTACAAGAAACGCTCTCAAAATGCAATGGGGGGCATTTCTGAAAATGCCGAAGGACAAATCTTGGGGCGCAGTTACACATCCCAACCTCTTCGCCGCCGAGCCTGAAATGAAGCCCTTGTATCTAGCAGACAACACAAATAACTCAAAGGAGCCGTTGCATTTATTACATTTTCTGACTCCCCTCCCCCTGACTCCTAATGACAGCACAGTGCCAGTGGACACGTTTACAAAGAAGTAGATTCTACGGAAATAAAAAAGACTCGTTCCTTTCCACCTGATCTTTCGTACATTGAGGAATGAGGCCTGACAAGGAAGGAAAGTCTGTTGAAACGAATGGGACTTCTCTCCCGACGCACCCGTCTTTGGCCACTTCAGCACCATACGGTTATAGCGCTATTATTCCACTTTCCACATCCTGTGGAATTCTGGGTTTTGTAGTTTACTGAGGCCAAAGAGCTCTCTGGTTGAGAATTCTAAATGCCCTTCCCTAAACTGCAAAGTCCAGGATTCCATAGAATTCCATAGCACTATAACAGTGTGGTGCGGAAACGGCCTTCAATCTGAACCAGGCGCTGCTGGTAGCCTGGACCCTCTGACAGCATGCATATCCATTGGAAATTTAGCACCTGTTCTGTCATTGGGATTTAAAATTCAAGTTTAATCCCCCTTTACTTCAGAGCGAGGACCGCTGAACTCAATAGGCCACGCTTCTAAGTAGACATGCTTGGAACTGTGCTATTTTGCACCCAAGGAATTGCGCTTAGGAGACGCACACCGCTTAAACAGAAAAAGACAGCTTCCGAGAGAAGAACCTGACCACTACCCCGCCTTTCATTTTGACATCTCTAGAGTCATCGGCTAAAGAAATGGGGCCGTTTTGGAATGTCCAGTGGATGTCCTTCTAACGGGGCGAGAGGAAAGGAAATCTGCTTCATGGTTTTGATCACTTCATAAATATTCAACGTAAACGTGTACAAACCGCTGAGTGATTTCCACAGAAACGTGCCCTCCAACTTAACTCGCGCCGCTGCGTTAAAACAGAGAGTTAGATCATAATTACTCTCTCACCGGTTTCGGCGTGACTTTAATTTGCAAGCCAGGTTCTCCTAGCGATTCAACTTGTAAGCCCCACATTCCCACCTTCCATAAGGTCTGTTCAAGTACTTTATCACCCTATTACAACCTTCCCACGTCTTCACACAAATATTTTTCAAATAATTTGATCATTCATTTGAAGAAAGCACGTTCCAGCGACTTATATATAATATAATCATCATATATTATATATGTACTATCATTATATTAACGTTAGCTATAATAAAATACATTCACTTTTCTTAAAAATAAAACTACATCCTCATTTCAAACAATAATTTTATTTTATACCTTTTTTTCCTATACTTTGTAGCAAATCTTTTATAATTTCTTTTTTGCTGAATTGACTTTATAATAAACTTTCTTAAATTACATTTGTTTTTCTTTTTAAAATCAAGGCTCTTTTAATACTCCCTCCCCCGAAAACCTTTAGGCTGTGTGTTTATTGTATTTTTTTTTTACGTTAACATATACGCCCCCTTCCTTTTTTCCCCCCTTGTGATCTATACTGTTGGATAATCATATGATACGGTAATGGTGAAACACGTAAAAACAAGAGAAGAGGGGAAAACCTTTTCAACAAAAAGGAAGGAGTAGGGGAGGAAAAAAAGAAAGAAAAGGCAGTGAAACTTGAAAAGATGTCTTGACGGTTAAGTAAAGCTCAACTCTCAGCAAACTTAGCAGCATTCATTGGGTCAACATTTCGTTAAATCTCCTGTTAGTGTTTTCTTTCTTTCTTTCTCTCTCTCTGTTGTTCTTTCCTTGTTTGGTTTTCTCTCCCCAGCCCTCTTTCCATTTGTCCTTTTCCTTCTCTGCTCCTACCCTCTCCCCTGCCAGGCCTTGAGGAGGGGTCTCTATGTCTCTGAAATGGAATGGCTGAAAAATTCGTTAAAAAAAGAAAACGAAACGTAACGTCACGAGAGTTCCCTAGGAAAGATGATCGTCTGAGTTAATTCACTATAGAATGCTCCTTCGCGCAGGTGGTCAACCTAAGGTGGATCCGTTTCCGTTGCCTTTATTTTTATTTTCCCCTTCGTCCTCTTCCTCCTCTTTCATCTTCCCCCACTCCCTTCACCCTGACCGTTGATGTTCCTCCGGAAGAGTCCCTCTTGTGTTGCCGTGAGCTGTATCATTAATAGTATTAATTATTATTATTACTATTATTTATTACCTATGAACGCTTTTATTAGTATTCGGTGGTGGCTCGAAGCCGTTCCTGAGATTTCTTTTGCACACACACACACGCACGCACAAAAAGAGGGGGGCTCAAGGTGACCTTGGATCTGAAGAGAGGAATAAAGTTGAGGTCCGATTTTGGCTGTTGGTTGCTCCCCGTTTGGTACCATTTGGCAAATCATCATCAGGACGCAAAAGAAACGAGAGGCAAAGAGAAAGGGGAAGAGAAAGAGAGAGAGGGGGGGAAATGGAGGGAGGGAAAGAGAGAGAGAGAAAGAAAGGGGTTCCTGGCGTGGGGGGGTCGGTGGCCAGTGAGTTCTCTCTCTTCCCTCCCCCGATCTCGCAGTCCTTCCTTAAGGTGGTGGTTGTGTTCGTCAGCTTCAGCGTCACGCAGAAATTCACCACAGTTTTTGTTGTTTAAATCCCCCACCACGCCGTCCCTCCGAGCAAAGAGGAGGAGACTTTTCCTCTGTACATCCCACTCGCTGGAGGCAAAAAAGAGGAGCAAAGTCGGCAGGTGTGTATGTGTGAGTAAGCGGCGGGGTGGGCGGTGGCGATCGTGTCGTGTGGACGGGCGGTGCTCGCCTTCTCTCTCTCTCTCGCTCTCGACGCGCAAAGGAAGGCCCTTCTAATAAAAGGAGAAGCACGTCGCCAGGGCGGCCGAAAGGGCCACCAGCAGCAAAGGGGAGGCGACGGCCACCACCGAGGAAGCGGCCCCCTTGCTCTTGCCGCACAGGACGAACAGATTGCCTTCGTAGTCGAGCTTTTTGGATTTCTCTTTCAGTTTTTCCCAGACGTCTGTCACCCCTTCCTGCTGGCAATCCGTGAGGGCTGTGAGGGTGCAGGCGTGGAAGTCGTCCCAGTACCTGGACAAAGAGGGAGAAGAGACAGGACAGGAGTTGGTCAGGTTGGCACCCCCTCTTCCAGCTCCATCCCGTCCTTCCCACTACCCTCCAGCGGCTAATTTCCAAAAAGAGAGGGGCCACCAGCTCAAGATGGCTTGCATACGAAGCTGGATCTACAAGTGGAACCTGAAATCAAAGGAGGAAGTGTGGATTCCAACCAATGGGTCATGGTCTTTTCCAGGCTCCACCCTCCTCAACAACAGTCAGTGATCAGTTCTGTATCCACTGAGCATGCTCACTCTTCACTGGCCTATTTCCCTCATAAAGCTTTCCCCCTCCCAAGCAGAAGTGGAGAACATGTGGCCCTCCAGATGTTGTTGGAATGCAACTGCAGTGATCCTCCACCATTCCATATGCTGATTCAAGGCTGACTGAACTGCAGTGCAACAGCATCTAGATGGCCTCAGTTGCCCATCTCTGCAACTGTTTTATTTCTTCAAATCTTGGGGTTTTCTCCTTTAGCTTGCTAATACCATCCTCTTGCTTGTGGATGGTGCCCTTATGACTACTTAAGTATCTACACTGGGAGAATGAGTTCATTATTGGTATATTCTTGGTGTCCTCCAGATGTGTTGGACCACAGTCCTTACCATATCTGGTTTGCTGGTGATGATAGGAATTGGAGTCCAAGACATCTGGAGGCCCCAGGCTAGGCAACTGTGATAAGGTTTCAGTGTTCAATTGATTAATTGGGTCAAGTACTTGCAAACATTCAGATGAACAGAGGTTCTCCTTAATCAGACAGTAGATAGATTGGTAGATAGATAGATGGATAGAGAGGGAGAGACAGAGATGCAGATAGATAGATAGATAGATAGATAGACAGATAGATAACACAAGTGCTTATATAAACCACAGATGACAAACACTGGGGTATTTCTCCTACTCTTGACCGCAGAACAAATGCCCCCTTAAAGACGGCATCTGTCGGAGCACATGTATGCACTATCTAAAACAAAACAGTAAATGTTTTTTGTTTCAGGTGCGTTCTTTTAACATGCAATTGAGAGATTCATCATTTGATGGATTAAAATTAATATGATTAATCAAATTATATTTGTGTACATGTCTTCAAGCCATAGACTCTTCTTAGGCAAAGAATACTCAGAGGTAATTTTGAAAGTTCCTTCTTCTGAAATACAGCCTACAGCCCCTGGTATTCATTGGTGATCTCCCATCCAAGTACAAACCAGAGGTAACCCTGCTTAGCTTTCAAGATCAGATGGGATCTGGTGCCTTTAGGCCTTAAACAATTATTTACTGAGCAAAAATAAAAATTGCCTTGCACTAAGGTCAGACTATCAAAGAAAGCAGGAAAATTTATTCTGACTGGTGGGCATTCTACCCTTGCTCACTGTGGCAGGATTTAATTCAATAGGATTCATACCTCCAGATAAATGTGCCTGCCAGACATGTTAGTCAATCTCTCATAACCCCTGCCAACATGCTCACTGGCCACAATGATTGGAGATAATGGACATTTTAGTCTGATACATCTTGAATGCACCAGGAAGGGACAGACAGAGTGTCCATAGAATGCAGACCCTGGGAACATGACTTTTAAAGACTACAACTGCCACCATGGCCAGCAGTCTTGTTGACTGAGGGATTCTGGAAATCATAATCCAAAACAGTAATATTCTTGCAATTTATTTTTCTTCATGCCAATCCAAGATCAGAGTTTTTGTCCATAACGGAAAAATTTGCTTCTGACAGCAGCCAACCAGCTATCCGTGTGGGAAGCCCACCAATAGGCATCAAAGGCAATAGCCTTTTCATTGTGTTTACCCCAACAACTGATATTTTTAGAGGTATGCAGGATGTGATCTAGCAGGTAGCAGAGAAAATCTCATGACCACTTGCCATTAAAAGTCTTATCTTCCATGAGGCTGTTTTAAGCGGATTCACCTCCCCAACCACCAGCCACTCCTATTCTCAACATAATAAGAACCATGGATAATGTTTTCTCAATAATAAGATACTTTGTAAATGCCAGTGATTTACAAAAGATCCTTAAACTTTTAGTTCCATAGTCCAGCTGCTCTCAGTTGTTTGGCTCCCTGATCAGCTAGCTCATTTTATGACAGACATAAACAATGCTTGGAAGAAATCAGTATGTATAAATATTGTGACCTATTTTCTGGCAGCATCACACCTTTGACAGTCCAAATGTTTTGGCCTACAACTTCCATCAGCCCTACCCAGTGTGGCTAATGGTAAAGGACTGTGGGAGAAACAGCTTAAAACATTTGGAGGCTAAACAGTTGTGTAGGGATGGGGGGAGGTGATGGGGGTGGTTCTCCCTGAGTGGCAATTGGGGAGGGCATTCCAGCTCGTAGCCATGCCCCCTCACACTGTAGCCCCACCCCATGCACTGTGGTCCTGCCCCCATACGCCATAGCCCCACACACACACAGTGGCCACACCCTCTCAAACCTTGCCTTCACGCACTCCAAGCTCTGCCACTAAGGCTAAAGGTTCCCCACCTCTGACTGATAAGGCATATTCCAAGTTCTCCATATTTATTAATGTGTGTGTATGCCTTCAAGTCACCTCTCAGCTTATGGTGACCCCATTAATTCCATAGGCTTTTTAAGACAAGGAACACTTAGAAGTGGTTTTGACAGCTCCTTCCTCTGAAATATAGCCTACAGCAGCTAGTATTCACTGGAAATCTTCCATTCTTTTTTTATAACCTCTTCTTTCAGAGTGTTGCTAGCAAGTCTCTTGCTCTCTCCTTTCCAGTGTTGGCTCTTTTTCCACAAATCCCCTTCAGCTTTATCTGATTGTAGATCCTGGACCATGAGCTTCTGAGTGCACTTAAATTGAAAGCAAATGCTAAGTCAATGGGAGTTTCTTCCAAGCTCATTATTTCAGCATTAAGATGCAGCCAAACCAAACATCTGCAGAGATTGGGGCCTATCTTCTGTTTGTGATACTATACATGGAACTGTTGTTAATGGTGTGTTGGTAGATTTTGAGGTGCAGATGCTCCTCATTGTAGTCCCAAAGCCACATCTCAACAAAAGTTTTCAAAACAAGAGGGTTCCTCTTGCATGTGTATTGACAAATCAGATCTAGTTTTTTCCAGTTTTCACCAAAAGAAAATCTTTTATAAAACTAATGGGTCTTAACTGCTAAATCCAGATCAGGGCACCCTCCAAATAATTTGCCCAACAACAAAGATTGCTGGGAAAATCCATTTTTCCTTTGTTACTGTGAGGATTGCAGATAAGCTGACAGAAAACAAGGAAGCCTGTGAGCGTGTGTGTGTGTATACGTATGTGTGAAAGAGAGATGGTGTCTTCATTCTTGCACGTTAAAAAGTACTGAAACATCAACCTTGCAGGTTCTATAACAGTGTAGTCATGTTTGGCCTCTTTCAGACTGTGGAGAGACCCCAGAGGACCTTTATAGCAGCCTATTTTGCTGAGTTTAATGATGGTTGATGATTAGGATTTTACTGTGCTCCTGGTTCTTCTTTTGGCATTGTTAAACATTAACTAGTCTCAGGTTGTCAGTGTGAAGAATGTCATCTTTTAAAACTGTAATCTGCCTCCAATACAGGCAGAATGCAGACTGTTCTATGCATGAAGGTCAATAATAGCTGTTCTTACTGACATGGACTCAAGACTTGATATGATGAGCCTGAACTCACCATAGCTCAGCCCCCGAACTTTATTTTCAGTTCTAAGATTGGTCCCTGGGAACCTCACACTGATGTTCATCTTTGAACATGTGCAGCAAAAGTTAGCAATCTCTGCAACCTGGAGGACCACACTATTAGTTCCCCAGGAGCTCTGGAGAGTCACAGAGTACCATCACAGCACAGTTTTGGGCAATCTGAAGTAACAACATGCTACTTTGGAGCTGTTGAGGGGTGGCTGTTTTATGGTAGGGAGCACCACAGGGCAGCATATAACAGGCCCCCCAGAAAGTATTTTTAATTACATGAGCACATTTTTGGCTGGTGTAATTGGGGGTGGCGGTCAGGGCTTTGGTGGAGGAGTCAGTGGTCCCAAGAGGTATTTGGGAGGTCCTATGGAATGCCACTGGCCCCTGGGGGACCCCTACAGGCCACATGTCATCCATGGGCTGCACAATTTCAATTTCTGATGCACAAAATACTTTACTAGTTCCAATGGTACCATCATCTGGCATGTTGCCAGAACATTCTGGCTGTCTGATCCCATCAGATCTCAAGGATGATCAACAGATCCTTTCTTCTGATTGTACTTGGGTTGTCCTCTTTCTCTTAGGAGCCCTGTATACACGAACTGTGTAACATGCACTATTCCATGAATGGCCCTATCATGAAGCACAGTGAGGATGTTGCCTTAGGTAGTTGAATTGGGGGCTTCAAACTTTAATCATCATCAACAATTAATTAGATACTTAACTATTGTATTTTTACTGCTAGGGAGAAGAGTCAGCAGTTGAGTTTTCTGCCTAGGGTGCCCAAACAACTTAACCTGCCTTGGTTATGATGCACCTTTGAGGAGGGGTAGTGACCATTTAATTCTCCATCTCTGACAACAAAAGGTCTTGGGACCACCCTGACACTTTTCACTCAAGCATATTTGTGGCCCAACCTATATTCCTGACCTATGTTGGGTTGACTGTCATCACTTTCTACAGTGGAAACCAGTTTCACTCATTGTCCTCATCACAACTCCCATCTTCTTCCAGCCTTCATGTGCTGTGTGCCTCCAAGTTCTTGTGGACTAATAGGGAACCCTATCACAGGGTTTTCTTGACAAGATTTGTTCAGAGGGGGGGTTGCCTTTGCTTTCCTCTAAGGCTGAGAGAATGTGACTTGCCCAAGGTCACTGAGTGGGTTTTCATAATGCAAAGGGGATTCGAACCCTGGTCTCCAGAGTCCTAGTCCAAGGCTCAAACCACTAACTGACTCTTCCAACTTACCTGCAAAGTTGTTTTCCAGCATTAGCACAGATCATTAATCCAAGCAGTGATGCATGAGTATAAAGAGACTACCAAATAGCTCTTTTGTTTTCTTCCACTGTCCATTACATTATTGTTGTTGTTGTTGTTATTATTATTATTATTATTATTAGTTTGTAGTAGTAGTGTAGTAGTAGTAGTAGTAGTACTAGTAGTAATAGTACACCTAGGCCCACCCCTTGCCAACGAATGCGCTACAATGGACCGGCTAATGCTCTGGGTGGCTCAAACGAGGATCGTGGCGATGCTCCAGCTGATAATTTATGAACACTCGCCGAACTCGTTGTGAAGTCCGACGCTGGCTTGCCTTTGTAATAAATAATGAGGCATGGAGATGGCGAGAAGGCTGAGAAGAGGGCGCCTCTCCTGCTGTATTTCTGCCGTAATTGCATCTCCCAAAGGAAAACTAAATCTTGCCTGAGCTCCTTTCCACATAAGCGCGTGGGGGCGGGAGGACGAGCGGGCGAGAGAGGCAGAGGAGGAAAGAGCGGAGAGGGCGAAATGGGGCCGGGTGTGGGGAGGAAGAAGGGCGAGCCCTCCAGAAAACCAGGCTCGTCCGCAGCGCGGCGAGGGATTCTGAGCGCCGGCATCTCGGGCTACAGCATCTCCTTCCACCGCCCCGCACACGCCGTTTCCTTCTGGCGCTAGGAAGGCGCCGTGCAATTCTTGTAGTTAACCAGTTTTGTTATTCCAGCAGGATCTTTCTCGGGCGGACATTTTTCTTCCCTCCCCTTCTTCTGGGGGAAACGACGGAGGTTTCCCACCGTCTCGTGATGGAGCGGGGAGGTGAGGGGGAGTTGTGCCCACGCATTGTAGCAAATCTATCTGCTGAATGCATATGATTAGCAAGCGGTGGCTTGCATTGATGAGCTTCCACGAGGAAGGTGTTCCCGCACGCACGCACGCACGCACGATCGCGGACGCGCATACCTCGCCTGCAGTGTTGGGGGAGAAATCTGAGTATTGCTTTGTCTCCCAGAAATCTAGCAGGAACGCCAGGGACTAAAAGGGAAATGGAAAGCTGTTCCTCGCTCTCACATGGAGGGCTGGGGGATGGAACGAACAAGATACATCTTTCGGGATTCATATTCAATAAGAACAATGTTCAATGGCCACGCACTCTTCATGGAGGAGGTATTAGTAATAAGAATCCAAAATAATATCTTTCTGCAGCTCGGTTCCAAACACGACTACTTCAACAGCACTGACTTCGAAGTAAATAGATTTCCCGTGGAGATGTGAAAGAGGCTTCTACCAGCCCAACCCACAACCCAGTTTGATCGAGGCCAAACGCCCCCTCCCCGCACCTCGTTCCCATAATTCAAGGCCAAGTATTTGGATTCCAATTGAGGGGCGCCAGACGGATCTTAATTGTCGCTTTGGTTTCAACAGAATGTAGGTCAAAGCAAATCACTTTAGGTTTCCCAGCCCGACAGGAACCATTGGGACTTGGTCACGAGTGCCGAACATATTTACGCCCCGATGCTAATGCAGTCGACTTAACCGGAGTATTTAGGTCCCAGTGAATCTAGTTAAGTGTGTTTACATTCCCAATCAATTTGATTTCGAAGTGTTCCCCCGATATCAGAAACAAATTCCCTTCACTTATTTGGAACACTCCAAGGTCACATGGCTCTCACTTGGAAAGCAGTGCAACTCGCATCAGAGGTCTTGCTTCCAACACAACATAGAGAAGAACTCGCGGCATTGGGTGAAGATATGAGCTGTCTCTGATACACTCACAGATATTCGCATTCTGCTGTTTTCAACTCAGCCTGCTTCCAAATTTTAGAACCGCAGTCGATTCACCCCGAATCAGGTGGAAGTCATTTTTGCTCCCATGGGCCTGTAAATTGTTCCAGGATTTAGACTCTGGATGAGACTGACCTTCTGAGAAAATCATGTGATCTCTCCCACGAAGTTAAAAGAAACACAGAGCTCTATCCCGGGCACTTCAAAACTAAAATTCCCCAAAATGTTCGTGGCTTGTAGGAAGACACCGGGGCCATTTCCGCACTAGACTGTTATAGCGCTATGATTCCACTTTCAACTTCCTATGGAATCCTGGGGTTTGCAGTTTCGGGAGGGGCGGCTGGCCCCTCCAGAAACTGCAAACCCCAGGATTCCATAGGATGGTGAAAGTGGAATCATAGCGCTATAAAACTCTAGTGCGGAAATGGCCTGGGTTGTTCAATCCCAGCGAAATATATTTCAATGTGAGCATTTTCAAACGGCCAGTCAGCGTTAACATCCTTGAAACTGTGCTGAACGTCGGAGGAAATCTAAGTTCGAATCCCTTGTAAAGCCTTTGATTGTAACAGCGCTTTAAAGGAAAAAGGAATCCCACTAGAGCCGCTGGACCGTAACAACATAATTACCTATTAAATTTAATACGGACTAGATCAAATCAAATAGTACAGTTATCGTAGGTGATCACAACACATGCAAAAGAAAAACGTTGCATTGAAATTGTAGCGCTATGTACACATTCCAATATTTCACACTTGAAACCTCCAGAAACATTTAAAACATTATTGATCCCTGTTGTCTCATTTGGGGTTGCGGTTTCCTCACTCTGCTTTCGACACGTTATTGGAAAAATTAGAAAACTCCAGTATGACAGCTGAACTTGTTAGTGACCTAAGAAAGAAAACTCTGCCTGGGGGAAAAAATGGCCTGCCCTAAAATCTGTTCAGCATTCGTTTGTATTAAAACTACCCATGTTAAAAGAAGTCCCCTCCCCCCAGGATTAGTGAAGGAACGCATTTAACACCATAAATGAGCAGGAAGGTCCATTAGATTACCGGCTAATTGTTCTTAACAAGGAGAAGGAGAAGGAGAAGGAGAAGGAGAAGGAGAAGGAGAAGGAGAAGGAGAAGGAGAAGGAGAAGGAGAAGGAGAAGGAGAAGTCGAAGTCAGAAATAGGGAAGGCAAAGAACCTCATTCAGCCCATCAGAAAATAACAGAAGGCTTCTTCATTGGGGATTCCCGCCCCCTATTTTCTGAAGATAATCGTAATAGTAAAAACAACAACCACGGCTTCAGTTCTAGAGATTAACATGAAGGGTATTCAAACAATAGGGAACCTTACTATCTACTTAAACGGGAGTGCGGCTGCATCCTACTTTGTATAGTTATGCTTAGCTTGGCATTTCAGTCTGCTAAGGATCAGTCCAGACTACTGTGAGGAGCTGGTAGTTTTTAATTTGGCGGAAGGGTTCGAACAACAGCAGCATATCGGCTCCCAGCAGGAGGACAAGCAGAGTGCTATTTTCGCGGTGTGTGTGAGGGGACTGTCCTTTTCAAAAAAGCAACCGTGTATTACTTTATAGCAAGGATGGAAGCCCACGAAAAGATGTAACAAAAGAGGTGAACCTACCGGCAGATTGTTTCGAGATTTTTCTTGTC
Source organism: Ctenosaura bakeri (assembly GCA_948474755.1). NCBI lineage: Eukaryota > Metazoa > Chordata > Lepidosauria > Squamata > Iguanidae > Ctenosaura > Ctenosaura bakeri. The sequence goes on along the minus strand of CAOLHI010003100.1, from coordinate 65,186 downwards.
GTCCAGGTCCTGCGGGTAGTTGGCAATATTATGGCCCATCTTGAGCACACAGTCCGAGAAGCCCTTAAAGACCGCATCGCACTTGCCCGCCGCTCTGACTGCTTGCACCAGGTAAGCTGGGGAACAGATCAGCACCACATTAACTGGACAGCTCCCAGGAAGGTGGAAAAAAAACACATGCGAACTCCAGCCCGGTTTTGACTGGAGAAAAGGCTGCGGGCAACTCGGATCTTTACTTTACGGTGTGTACGTTCTGCAAAACACCCACCCACTCACTAACAGGAATTCTGCCACCAGCTTCCTTCACCCCACAAAGGCCACCCTGCCCCTCAAGAGCATTTAATTAGGATAGTTTGTCAACTAAGCCATATGCAGCCCAAATCACAGACAGATCAAAGCGTCTTTGGTTCTTCTTGAAGTATCCCATAAATAAACAAGCAAGCAAACAAACAAACACACAATTGCCTCACACAATAATAGTATGGTCTAGCTGTAGCGTATTTCTTTCTCTCTTACATATTATTTTAAAGAGCCTGGGCTTGCAATGATTTGGGTCCTTTAAGACTTTTCTTTCTCTTTCGTAATATCGTTTCATTTTAAAACAAACAAACAAACAAAAAAATCAAAATGTAGTTTCTGAGGGGAAAGTCCGCAAATAGTATAAAGAGATATTTCATAACTGTGTTGATTAACTCTTACAGGGACTGCAGCAATCTGCACAGTAGGGCACTGGATAAGGTGAAATCCTAGGATTTAAGTTACCATTATTAAAGGGAAGAGGAGAAGCGGGTTGGAAAATATTGCTGTGGTTTTGGGAAATATGGAAGGAAATGTGGAGGGCAAGAATCCGGACTAGAAATCACCAGGCATAGATATACACGGTTTTCCGTTCTATAGGTTGTTTCTTGCAGTAAAATCCCCCCTACACTAGTTTTTCCCCTGTGTTACATTTCCATTTTGTTAGGAATGGGAACCCAAAGATCCGCCCATTTGGGGCAGGCAGTGAAGTGTATGCAATGCAATGCCCAGGAGAGGAACCGTGGGGTCCTTCCTCGCACATAAATCTGCGTCTAAGTTGCTGAAGGGAGAATCTAAGAAGACATGGTGGATCCAAGCATCCTTAGTCCTTTTCCTTGGGTCCTTCCTGCTGGCCCCTTCAGGGGTTATTACACGGAAGCTGAGACTGAAGCACATCCCCGGGGCTTCCATTTCATACGGACACCATTCGCCTTCCCCCCGAGTTCCTCAGCCACCCCAGAACCGTCTGCTCCGTACTCTCTCCCACCCACCCCCGCTCTGCCACGCACATCATTGGCCCTGATTCTCCACTATCCATCTTCTTCTCTCCGTTTCACGCAAGGAACTCCCTCCCTCCACCGTTCCCCTTCTCCAAGCCTCTCTGGAAAATCCGCAGCAGAAAGCTGAAGCCTGTTCTCTCTGGAGAGGAGACGGTTTTGGGCCCTTTCTCTTTCAGGAGCAACCCCCCCCCAACCAAAGTCGCAGGGGCGACGGAAACTCCCATTAAATTGAACGCCTTTAGTTATTCATTTCCCATTTCCCTCACCAAGGCTAAGAAGGTACATCCTTCAGTCCAATAGAAACCAATGGCAAAAAAAAACCACGAAAAAAAACCAAAAACACCTTTAAGATCAAAATGGATCTGCAAGGTGGTGAAATAGATCTCCCTTCCCTTACGCGTGTATGGTGGGGGGCGCAAAGCGAAAAGAGAGGGAGCGAAAAGAGAGGACGGGGAGAGAAAGAAAGAGAGAGAAGTTCGGTCCTTTTTGCTCGCACACTGATCCTTTGATTCCCTTCGATTCCACCACAACACAGCCAAGAATGCAACCCAGCCGCGGCTACCGTTGCTCGGGGCTTTGCAAGAGCAGGTGGGAAGCGAGAGTGCAGCATACGGGAGGGGTATCCCTATCAATCCTGCTGCAAATGAAAGGGAATTAGCGACTTGTTGGTTTAATTGATCACTGGCTGGAGCCCCAGCAAACCTTCCGCTGCTCACGCCACCCGCCTCAGCCTTTCAACAGCAATCGGGTTAGAGAAATTGTCCATTCTCCCCCACCTCCCCGACTGGCTACTGCGCTTGCCCAGCCCCGGGGACAGACAAGAAGAGGGGGTTGCTATTGAAGAGGAATTCTCTTTTTCTTCCCTAGAGATTTTCGATGCCAACGCTTTGGCGCTCTCTCTCTCTCTCTCTCTCTGTTTGCTTGATTAAAGGCAAGGGGCGAGGATTCAATTACAAAATAAAAGATATCCTCTTTGTCGGGGGAGACCTCTTTTCGTTCTCCTCCTCCTCTTCTTCTTTCTCCTCCTCCTCCTCCTCTAACTCCACCACCTGATATATTGTTAGCCTGATTTAGTAACCACCTCCCTGTCTTCTCTAGCCCACTCCCCAGCGCGTCAAAACACGCAGAGGCTGCAGACATTGGCTAGCACACGGAACCTGCAAACAAATAACAGACACGGGAGACTATCCCAAGAGTAAACGGTCTCTCTCTCTCTCTCTCTCTCTCTGGTAGATTAGGTAGATAGACAGATGGATGGATAGATAGACAGACAGATATATGGGAGAGAAATGGATTGGCGCTCTAAAGCCCTCTTTCCGAGGTGCTGGAGACACTGCTCCGAAATGGGCGCATTTCGTAAGAAAAAGTCTCTGGCCCATGTTTTAACCCCCTTTCTCGCCCCCGACCCCGCTGTCCGACTTGGGTGAAAAGGAAGGTGGCATGACAGTGATGATGGTTATGATGATGATGATGATGATGATCAAAGAAGTGTTAAGAATCAGCGCCTCTCCCCTCCCACCTGTTCAGTTGACCGGATCATAGTTGTCCGAGGAAGAGAAGAGAAGGGGCCACGTCTAGTTGGAATCAATCCAGTGGCGCCTGAAACTGGCTAGCATCAGCCCCACTTGGCGGCTAGAATGTCCCCCAGGGCCTTTTTCTTTTGCCAGCCGCTCGTCAGAAACGGCCTTATTGCCTCCATCTCCCTTCTCTAACAGTTCACAAGCCCCTTTACGCTGCTAAGGGGTGAACCAAAAATTCAGTCACAGGAAGATACACATGTACAGACATGCACGTGCAATTTCTTTTTTCTTTTTTAAAAAGCCCTGATCGTTTTTGGATGAAGTTAAATGAACTGAGTGAGATGAAGGAAGGTGCACGCGCGGGTGTGATCTTCACATCTACCAGGTCTGACGGTGGTGGTGGTGGCAGTGATGAAAATTCATATACTGTGTTTTTCACACACATCTGCAGTCCCTGTTTTTCAACCTTCCCTCTCAACAACCTTGTTTGCCCCGGAAGGTCACTCATTTGGGACACAGTCCATCCACACTGGTGCGAGGAACTGCCCTTCCGAACCGAACGCACACATTTGTAATTTTAATTCTGGCTTCACAATCAAATCAACAGGAAATTGCCTGACGTGTATATCAATAATATCAAGATGCTGAAGAACCGATTGACAGGGCAACCTTTTGTTGACCACTATCTCGATCCCGAGAAATGTTTAGTAAGCAAAAGAAAACCAAACCAGACGAGGAGACATGATTTTAGAAGGACTGGTCTGTGTAGGTTCCTCCCCCCATGCCATTTTATTCATTCCATCTCGCCTTTCCTGGCTTTTAGGCGTATGCTTCTCCCACCTGCTTCGTTCCCCTTCTTGATTCTGCCCTGATCAGGCGGAATTGCAGGCGAAAGATACAAGAAGGCGTTGGGACACATTTATTTCGAGGACAAACGCCATCCCGCATCTCCTGTGAAAATCACCCCAGCTGTACACACACGCACTCAACACACACACACACACACACACACACAGATTCGATTTCTCAATAGGAAATGCACGCATTTATTTCAGAGAAATTAAATTCCAACACAACCAAGACACACAGATACATTGATAGGGGACGAGAGGGAGGGAGAGAGAAGCTCTTTTCAAAGTCCCTGGATAGAGCTGGAATTCATCCGAGCCTTTTGCCCATGCCTCACCTCCACTGCAATGATTGTACTATTTTGCTTCCTGCGTTATTATTCTCAATATTCCAGTCTACACGCTCACGTTACTCTTCCCTCCCAACAACCTGCCCGCCTCCATCCATCTCTGTTTCCAAAATGCTGCAGAGATCGGTGGCAGGAGTCAACTGCTGAAGGATATAAATCTGGGGCTTGGAAGATTTGGAACCCGGTTTCTCTGGCGAGTGATGGGATTTGCACCCCCCCTCCAAAGGTCACCTGTTTCGGGAATGTTGTAGCGACCCTGATGCAAAGGAAGACCTAGTTATTCTGAACCATAACACATACACACGGAGAGACAGACACATACACACAGCGCGCGCCGTCCTACTTCGGAATGCAAAACCAAATCAACAGGAAAGGTCCCAATCCGTGTAAATGATACCAAGATGTTTGCTTTAAAACAAAACTAATGGCCTTGACAGCCGTGGAAACGTATTGCGCCGCGCCAAGACCTTGAGAAATGTTTCAGAGCAAACGGGTGTTGCGGGAGGATGGGTTTCCACAGGGGCGCTGCGGCGCTTGAACTCTCTCTCCATCCTCGGGCAGCATCGGAGCAAGGCGGGCTTTGAACGAAGCTCCCAGCCCCAGGGTGCCTTTTTTGGATCAGGGCAGCGAAGCCGGCTTCACAACGCCCCCCCCTTTCAAAATACTGCTCAATGCAGCATCCAAAGTGCAGCTAACTTCAAAGGCGCCTCCACTTCCTTTTGCTAGGCTTCCACTCTCAACAGCCATTCGACCAGGATCCAGCCTTTACCCACAACAGACCAAACCAGGAGCAACTCAAGGTGGCAGGGAAGCCTGCCCTGTTGTTAGCTCCACAGACAACCAAACCAAATCTCTAAGCATTAAATGAAAAAACGCAAAAAATCTTTAGGTGACCAAAAGCGGCACATCCCAGCAACCTTAAATCCTTGGTCTTGGTTTATGTTTCTTTCTCTCTCTTTCTCCTCCTTTTAATCCAAGATGCCTCCACTTTGTCTCAAACCATCTTTCCTACACCCTTTCTATTAGTTAGTGTCACTGTCTTTTATAGAAACGACTGCAGATGGGACAGAAACTTCCAACTGCCTGGGATTTCTCCCTTCCATTTTGGGGAAACTCGTCGAATTAGCTTATTTTGGATTTCTCTTTTCCTTTTCCCCACACCTTTTTTCTTTTATCTTTCCCACTCAGGGAGGGGGGGTTGAATTTAGCTTTGGACAAATGGGATGCTGCGATGCATTCTATAGCGATTTAGTGTCTCTTTTTCTCTGTGTGTGTATGTAAGTATTGGGGAAAGAGAAGCAATATAGTAATGCAGTTTGGGAATGGGTCCTTTCGGTGGGGAGGGGAGGACAAAACACAAAGATCTTGAATAAATCGGCAAAAGAAGAAAGAGATCTTAATAATTTCGTCTCTTTTCTCATTAAAAAGGAGGGGAAGAGTCCGTGCAATGCCCAGAAAGAGACAACACATCCTGCAGATCCGGGTCGATACAAATTAACGAAAATGATTTACTGCCCTTGTAGATAACCACGGATTAATCTGGAGTGATTCTTTTTCTTTCGCATGCATGCAGGTTTTGAGATTATACATACATAGAGAGCCCAAACCTTGCGCTCCTACGAAGACGCGAGTCCACTTACCTAGTTGCACAGCAAGGACCAGAGAAATGTATCTGCCGTTCAACTTAAGTCCCATCCTATACTTAGTACAACCATTTGCGATTGCAGATCTTTCTAATTGCTCTTTCTTTCTTATTCTTAAAGTGGGACTGGAGGAAACGCGAGGGGCTGCTCCACGCCAGGCATTGCCAACAAGTTCCGAGCAGGCGAAAGACTTTTTCTTGCTTTGCTTTTTTTTTTTGAAAAAGCCTACACGACACACACATACACACGCGCGCGCACGCACCGAGCTGGAGGGACGTCTGGAGAAGAAGGAGAGATGGAGTAAAAGGGGGGCAGCGACGGAAAGGAAAAGAGAGAGGGAAAGGAAGGAAGGAAGAGCAGGGAATGGTTCACTCCATTAGGAGGGGGCGGAGGAAGTACAGCCTCACGCCCACAGCCAGCCCTGACGTGGGGGATGACACGGAGTGGTTTTTTATTTTTATTTATTTATTTATTTTTTTAAAAAATGGGCACCATGGAAGAGAGAAACGCCATTTATAGGCATCACGGACTGGATTTAGCCTGCTCCCCGATGCTCCAGCGTGAATCAGAGAGGGATCCACCGCAGCGCCCCGCTACACACACACACGCGCACAGACACACACACAAACAAACAGGCGCGCTCCCGCTTTCCCAGGTGGCGTGACCCCGCGGGACCTCTCCGGGAAGGCGGCGGCGGCGGCCTCTCAGCGCCCCCGGACGCGCCCCGCCGACCCAGGCCGGCCCCGGGCGCTCGCCTCCCCCGGCCTCCCCGCACCCCCCTCGAGGCCCGGCTGCCCGGCCTGCCATCTCCGCCCAGTCCCGCCACCTTCGTCTCGAGCCTGGCGGCGGGAAAGCGCGGAGCCGGACCTGGAGGGGGCGCGCTTCCGCGCTTCCTCCTCTGCCCAAACGCCGCTCCACGGCGCGCCCGGAGCCGACGGAGCAACAGGCCCGGGCCCGGGGAGGGACGGGATCGGCGAGGCTGCCCCTTCCCCTTGGCCCTGCCGCGCGTGAATCGGGGGCTGCCTCGGAGGTTTTGTGCTTGTCGCGAGGGGACGGCGAAGGAGGAGCGCGAAGGCGCACCCCGGGAAGGCGGCGAGGCTCCCCTGGAAATGTCAAGCAAATACTCTCGTGGCCTCGGTTTAGGTGGAACGGTAAAAGCAACCCTCCCCTCGTGGCTCGTGTCTGATCAGCCTACGTGACCTCGCTGGCTCCGAAAGGCTGCGATGGCGACCTCCGCCCCGTTATGTAATGCAGCCACCCCGGAATGGGAAGACCCTGACTGGGGGGGGGGTGCGTAGGAGGGAAGGGGCTGGGTGCAGTCGCCAGCTCCCAGGAACGTGTCCTTCAGGGAAGCCAGGAAAGTTGCCCAAAGCTCTTCCTTGGGAGTAGAGAAAGCGGCAACCCCTCACTCCGAGGCAAACTGTTTTCCTCCGAGGTAAGCCCCACCGAGTTTGACGGGAGCTACTTCCCGCTGTCTCCCGCATCGTAGCCGTAGCCGCTTGGAAAGAACACGCCGGGCGCGGGACACCGCTGGAGCTCGCTTTGCCCCACTTTGGGCGGGGGACTTAGGCCATTTCCGCACTAGGCTGTTATAGAGCTATGATTCCACTTTCAACATCCTATGGAATCCTGGGGTTTGCCGGCCCCTCCCGAAACGGCAAACCCCAGGATTCCATAGGATGTTGCAAGGGGAATCATAGCGCTATAACAGTCTCGTGCGGAAACGGCGATGAGGCAAAGCAAAAAGATGTCTTTCATACACACACACAGACTACCAAAGTGGACCAAAAAAAAAAAAAAATCAAGCCTCCGTTTATTTTGCCCTGCTTTTTCTCTCTCCCACCCCGTCCCTCGATGGAATCGATCACGCTGCAAAAACGACAGCGGGTGGGTTAGGTAGCCCGTGTAAGATGCGTGCTGGTGGTGAACTCTCCGTGTCGTCCCCGGTTCCACTGCAGAGCGTGGCGGTGGGAGCCGGAGTTTTATAACCAGGTGAGGGCTGGGGAGGCGCCTCGGGGCGGGGGGGGGCGAGCTTTTGCAGAGAGCGGGCGAGAAAAGCCACGAGGGAGGGGAGGGGGAATACGCGCGTGAGCGATGGCCCTCCCCCCTTTCCTCGCCTAGGTGGGGAAAGCACGGTAGAACCCCCTCCCCCGCCTCGCCGCAGCAGCTGCGGGGGCGGCCGGGGCTTGCCGCTGGCTGGCTGGCTGGCTCCGTCAAAGCCCGGCCCCTGCAGTGAGGAAGGGGGCGGAGGCTCCTGGTGTCTCCCCCTCCCCCACGCTCCCCGGCGATGACGTCACCGGCAAGTGGCAGGAGGGGAGAGCCGGTTTGTCCCGGCTCTGGTACCTGCTCGGAATTTTAATTCGGAACAGGGGCTGCCGCGTCTCCCTGCCTCTCTCTCCTTCGGAGATCTGAGGGAGGGTTTCCTCCTCTCTTGTTCCCTGACAGTAGACTTGGAGATCCACAGTCTAGTGGCCCTGTGATGGGGATCCCATTGAATCCCTTTGGCCTCAGAAGCAGAAGGTGGGGAGTGGGAGAGTGGCCACGGGGAATGAGCAAAGGACAGAGACAGGAAGTTTTCAGGAGGAGACAGCCATCTTGTTTTTTCCTCTCCCGGCAGATAAAACCTCTGGCCCTCCAGATGTTGTTGAACTTTTTAATTCCCAACAGTCCCAGTTGGTGGTCACCAGTGATGGGAGTTTGAGTAGCAGCTGATGCCTGTTGGGCAGAAGGGAAGCTCACTAGGGGTAAAGGCAGAGGCAAAGCTGACTGTGTGTAGCTTGCTAACCGTTCTCTTCCCCATAGCACATCTGAAGCATGCTTTGTGCCGCCCTGCTAATGGAGTGTGCAGATTAGGTGAGTGGTGCTCCATCTGTCCAGTCATTAAGACCACCCTGGCTGGAATTCCATGGAGCCTAGAAAATCTAGAGGAAGGACATCTGGGTCAGTGGGATTCCAACAGTTTTCTCACAAGCAACATGACTTAAACATTTTTAATTTTTTTTTTAAATAAATCAGGGCAGACAGAATTCCCAGAAAGATCATTTGTTCACCCTTGTTCCTTTTTTCCAGTGCTTTTTCCAGTGTGCGGAAATGGAGGAGTGGTATTGCCATGTTCTGAGGAGGCTGTTCCAACTTTATGGAGCAATTTTCAACAGATCAGAGTGACACCTAACCACACCGCACTGCCTTGCTTTGCTCCATTCAAGCAAGTCATCTTAGAATCCTGCACAGGAGCAGAGATATTTCCAGTCACAATTCAAATAATTACTGCTTTAAAAATATCCTGCAGGCTAGGCTGGGAGGGATGCATCCACAATATACTATTCATTTTACAAAAGGGGACTGTGACTGCCTGTCAAAATGGCTGAGACACCATTCACCCAATTCAGTGCTTTGATAGGTTCCTTATTCAGACAACACTTCCCAGATAGGGCCCTTTCACACTGTACACTTATAGCACTATGATTCCACTCCAACAGTCATGGTTGTGTCCTATGGAATCCTGGAATTTGCAGTTTAGGGAGGGACATTTAGGGAGTGGCACTAGAGATCCCAGCATTCTGCAGGATGCAGTCATAGGAGTTAAAATGAAATCATGGCACTATGATTCTGTAGCATGAATGGGCTCACAATGGCAGCTGTTGGTTTTCATGTACCTTAGTACTGGGGTAGATGAGCTCCAGGTTTTAGCTTGAACTCTCAAGGAGCTATCCACAGTGCTGAAGCCTGTTACCAAATAGCTTCTGATAGCTCCTTGAAAATTAAGGCCAGAGGATTAAGGCTGCTCCACTGATTTGGAAGCCACCAACTGCCACTGCTCCCAAAATCCCACAGCCAAGCATGGCCACTGACCCAGCTAACAATGTATTAGAAGGAAAGTTTTCACAGGCACAAAGTATCTGCAAGTCTCCATTTCAGGGCCTAAATCCAGACTGAGAACTTCAAGACTGCTATTTGCTTTTTTTTTTTTTTTTAAAGCCACTCACCTTTGAAAAGTCTGGACTGGGTCTGGGCTGAAAAGGTTTTCAGTTGCACAAATGGTTTATTGCAAGGGAGAAACTGTGATTTGGCACACTGCCCACAAATGGATCTGTTTCCAAGACTCAGATTTTTGATGGAGTTGTGTAGGGCTGGGTAAGTAGAAGGGAAAGCTTCTGTTAAGGTGGCAGGAGGGTTGGGGAGGAAGAGGTCAAACAATACCAGTAACCATGAGGTTGCCAAGATGTTATGCAAGCAACGATGATCCATAGAGACAGACCAATGGAGACAACACCAGCTAGAAGCTGCACAAGCAATGACTTTCCAGACAGACAGACACACATAGTTCCCAGTGAATTCTTTGCTTTGATTTCTTAGCTGGTCATTTAGGTACAATTCTGATGATAGTAGGAGACCAGGGGTGGGCAAAGGAAGGCCCAGAGGCCAGATGTGAACTCAATCCCATTTTTGCAGCCAATTAGAACCCACTGATCTCCCCAAGGCCCCTGTACCTCCATTTTTTAAAAAAAATACGAGGAATAAAATTGCCATCAAAGGGTAAATTTCTGCTCCCCGAAGGCCTCCCAAGATGAGTAGCTACTTTATTTCACTGTAGACCCAAATCTCCCTACAACGGCAACCCCAGCAATGAACCTGACTGGAAACCTGATCTGGGGACACTGTGGGTCACTAGAAGGTGTGTGTATGCATGTCTTCAAGTTGCCTGTCAAGTTATGGTGACCCCCATTAATTTCACAGGGTTTTCTTAAGCAAAGGATACTCAGAAGTGGTTTTGCCAGTTCATTCCTTTGAAATATAGCCTACAGCACTTGGTATTCATCGGTGGTCTCCCATTCAAGTATTAACCAAGGCTGACCCTGTCTAGCTTCCATGATCAGACAGGATGGACAGGGCAAAATAGTAAAGACAGGATCTGGTGCCTTTACTAGGAGGTACAGGGGCAAAGGAGCCGAAATACCCTAATGGCACCAGATCCCATCTGATCTGCTATTTTAATAGCAGGGGTGGATTAATCTATCTAGAGTGGTTCATTTTCTCCTATCTTCAGTCATTTGTCTGTTGCACCCAATTTCTGCACCATTCTGCCATTAAAAAACAAACAAACTAGCATGCACAAAATATTTGCGTTTCTTTTCATACTTAGTGTTCCATAACATTTGCAATTTGCATTCATTTTACTTATTTATTACATTTTAATCCACATTTCTGCAAAAATGACACTCAAAGTGACAAACAGGACCATCTTATCCAATATGAACATGACTATGCTTTGATATCCTCTGTGGAGACCTTTCTCTCTGTCTTACCATCCTCACTGGTACTTATAGTAGGGACGTGGGAGAGGGCCTTCTCCGTGGCTGCTCCCAAGCTGTGGAACTCCCTTCCCAGAGAGGCTAGACTGGCACTCTTCTTACTGTCTCTCTCCAAACAAGTAAAAACCCTTTATATTCTGGCAGGCCTCTGGACTTTTATTTGATGTTTTGTTGCTTCGGCTTGTTTTAAATGGTTTCAAATTTTATGATGGCTTAATTGCTTTTTTTAACTTGTGTATGCTGTGAATTTTTAACTTTGAGTCCCTTCCTAAACTGGAAAGCCCAGGATTCCATAGGAGGTTGAAAGGGGAAGAATAGTGCTATAACAATCTAGTGGGGAAATGGCCATACAAGCAGAAATACAATTGAAACATAAAAACAGGCTATTGAAACCCAGCCAAAGGGCTCCCTGCATTAAAAAACACATTTTTTGCCTAGCAGTAGCAGAACAACTAGGGAACCTGGAACTCTTTTTAAGGTGGATGGGGGACTCAACAGGTCATTATTAATTTGGACTACTTGCAGGCATGCATTTTACAAAATGATGACAACAAAATGTGTTATATTAAAACACTTCCTCCTCCTCCTCATTCTCCAGCTGAAGCTGGTGATAATCTGAATCCTATGAAAGCAATAGCAAAACAAGGAACATTTAGTACACCTCTGATTGATAATTCCTGGGGAGACTCAACTATATTGGTGGTCCAATGTTGCCTGATCATTTTCTTTTTTGGGTTATCCAGCCTAGTCTTGGGGGTGCATGAGCCCCCACAGTGCTCCTGTTTGGTTGCCCAAGAGAACATTGGAGACATCATCATCATCATCATCATTATTATTATTGTTATTGTTATTTGTTATTTCTTGCTCGCCTCTCCCCAAGGCTCAAGGCAGGATACAACATAAATTAAAATACAATTATAATTAAAGACATCATAGATTAAAATATACATAAAACCATTTAAAATACAAATATAATTCAAAATGATATATCATAATTAAAAATAAACCAGGTAGGCCTGCTGGAAGATATGGGACTTTAGTACTTTTTTGAATCTGGACAACATATTTTGCTGTTGAATCTTTTTCAGCAAGTCATTCCACAGCCTGGGGTGGCCAATGAAAAGGTCATCTGGGGGACTGTTGCCAGTCTTGTCCTGGTTGGTTTAAGTAAATGTCCCTCAGCGTACCTGAGTGTATGGGGTAGATTGTATGCGTGAAGGCAATCCTGCAAGTAATTTGGAGCCAAATCATGTAGGGCTTTAAAGGTACTTTGTACTTTGCCCAGAACAACACTTGGTATGGAAACTAATTGGCAGGAAGTACCAGATCCTGGGATAGTGAGAAAGCCTTCTTTCATGGTCCCAGAAAATGTGTCTCACGATGGTGAGATTGAGAGAGGTGCCTCCCTGAAACATCTTGAGGGGCAGGTTTATGTAGGAGAGTATGATTTTAAAAAAAGCCTGGTTACATTTTTGCGTGGCATTACAATGTCCCCTAATAAATGCATTTATGTATGCACATTTTGAGCAGAGAACTAAATTGCTGAATTAGGAGAAGTGCTCAGTCTGAGGGATAACTCTCCTGATCCACAGATTAGGCTGGGAAGTGTGAATTAGGTCAGTTCACTTAAAAACATAACTGAAACTCTCCCATTTCTTTTCTCAGCAAGGTGGAGAGATCACATCTCCTATGTGCAACCATCTTTGCTGTGGAGTACAACACTGCAAAATCTGACTGCATCAGAGTCTGTTTTTATACTAGTATCAGCTTAGCTGTCCATATTTCCTCAGCTGTCGCAACCAGCAATTACCTAGTTATCACTGCCAGACCATAACTGCTCTCCCTCTGGGCTCACACTACCCAATTATTCCCTCTCCCTCTATTTTGTAACTACAAAATTACCACCTGTGTAGCCAGCTCCTCCCTTTGCTGTATAACACAGCACACACAATTATTGCCCTTCGCTCCCATGCCATGGTTTAAACAGCAGGCTGTAGGTTCTGTGTGTGAGTAATGCGACAACTGCTGTGCCAGTGCTGTTTGCTGGGACTTGTTCTCCTAATGAGTAAATACAATGATAAGTTGTTGAAGCAGAGAGTGAAAGAGGGAGAGAGGCAATAGATTTCTGTAGCTGGTACACTGAAAAAGAAGAAAGATGCTTATTTGCTTTTGTTTTAATTTTAAGAAAGGAGGTGTAATACCTTTGAAATCCAAGAATAAGAAGGAAAGCAAATTGATATTAGATTGAGGCTGCACTGATTGGGCATGGATTCAGGAGTAAGCTCTGCTGTACTCAATGGGCTAAATCAGGAGCAAGAAATGTGCTGTTGGATGGCGATCCCCAGAACCCCTCACTATTGGCTATAGTTCTGGGAGCTGATGTGACTTGCAGTCCAACAAATTTCTGAATGACTACTCTTTCTTTACTCCTGATTTAGCCAACCAAATATAGTGGACCTTACACCCCAGTCAATGAATAATCAGATTTGCCAAACTCATTTCTGCAAAGTTCTTCCTTTCTGTGAAGGTTCCATAGGGATTACCACCCACTCCCTGAGCTGGCACAGTCTTTTTGTGTCTGTTTTCTAAAATAGCCCACTAGTGGACTCAATAAAGTGGCACACTTTTTTAGGAATATGTGCATTGATTTTAATGCATTATCCTACTGGCTATGTGATGACGAGTGTTTCTTTCTTCCACACAGTGCGTCTCAAGCCCAGAAACGTACAGATTTCCAACCACACATTGTATCTGGTTTCATTTTCAGTTCAAAAACGGACCAGCCAGCAAGGGTAGAGGGAAGAGACATGTCATCCATGCAGTGTGTGTTTCCAATTTGTGATGTGGTGCCACATGGCCATCAATCTATTCCCAGCCAAGAAAAAACAATATTCATTCTATTACCCATGAAATCAATGTTGTCATAGTCACCTGGAACAAAAGGACTCTGCTTAGTGACAAAGGAACCAAGTCAAGAAGTGATGCCTCTCCCCACAGCTCCATTCATCTTCAAATGCAACAAAGGGAAATGGATCAGGCTTCCCTCGCATGCCAGTCAACTCAGTCCTTTTGCAATAGTTGTCCAGCATGCTGGAAGGCGGGAACATTGGCTTCTACTTCCAAGTAAATTGCACTTTACTTGAGAATGGCCATGGTAGCATACTACTTGAAATGTCACAAATGTTTTGTAACTTCCAGGGCCAGCTCTATCAGTAGTCAAAGAGAACAGCTGCCTTAAGTGGGAACAGCTGAGGTGCAGCCTCAGCGAGCCTGCAACCATTCCTCATCAGCCTCATGGCCATTCTCTTCTCTTGAAGTTCCTAGTTTGTGCCTGCACCTTTTAAGCTATACTGCTGCCCTCAAGTCTGATGGACGACAATGACCTATTGCCAGAGTTGAAGTAACATTTGACTATCTGCCCACTTGGTTTCCCTATGCAAGATGAAGGATGTAAACGTATCACCATCTTGTCCTTTGCTTGAGATAGCTGAATGTCGAGGCTAGCCCTGGTATCACCTCTGATACGCTTGATGAGCTGCCCTTTGCAAATATACGCTGCTGACAGTGCAATAATACAGCTGCAATAAAATAATGAGAGATAAAGCAAAACCAAGTGAGGGAGCAGAGAATGGGGACACATCAAGGTATGCTACTGGCACACCAGACAGTAATAAATCTGGCTTTCTTATAAGGAAATCCACTGCCACCCTGAAGACATCCCATTTCATCTGGTTTTGGAAACTAAACAGGATTGTTCTTGGTTAGTACTTAGATGGGAAACCACTAGGGGATACCAGAAATCTCTGAGTAGGGCTAACTATTTAAAAATCCTGCCTGGAATCTTTAAGAATCACTGCTGCCAGTTAGAATTAACGATATTGGGCTAGATGGATTGCCCAGTATAAAACGATTCCTATATTTTACTGTAATGGTTTTTAGATGATGCGGAGTCTATGCCAGCTTGCAACAAGCTAAGGCAAAGGACACATCCTCCATTGGCTGCAGACAGAAAACAGACAGAGCTTTTAACAGTAATCAATAAACTGGGTCCATTTATTTATTTTATGGATTTATTGAGCACTTGCTGCCAGAACCACTCTTCAACTCACATAAAAGCCAAACATGAATATCTTAGAAACTCCAAGCTGAGTTTTCATTTCAGCAGTCAATATTGTTTCTTGTAAAGTGAGAGTGAGAGCTATATTAGATACCAGGTACCCAGAGGACAATGCTTACCTCTCTTTTAAATCTTCCTTTTTCCATCTCCTCATTTTGCACAAGTTCATTCATCTTGGCAAAGGAACTTCCGACTAGTTTTTAAAAAATCCAGAATCTCCCACAAGTTAATAACCAACATTGCACATTTTTCAGAATGCTCCATTGGGATGGACATTACAATAAATGTGTGGAGGGGGGACAAGAGAGAAAAAGCTGACATAGAATTAAAGCTAAAGCATTGTAAGAATATACTACTGGAGGTCTGAAGGTGTTTTCCATACTGAGAGCTGTACATCAGAACTAACATAAATCCCATGGATTCCAATGGGTATATTCCAATATGACATCGGCCAGAAACCTCTTAGGTATACAGTGGCCCCTCCACTTTTGTAAGGGTTCAGGGCAAAGAACCCTTGTGAAAGTGGAAAAATCACAAATAACTCCCCTGCAGTCTCCCTCTCATTTCCTTCCAGGGCTCCTCACTCCCATTCTCTTGCCTTTTGGGCACCGGAGCCAGATGGAATGGGAGAGGAGAGCTCCAGAGGAGAGAGGGAATGTGTTTCCCTCCCCCATTCCTTTGCCTTTTGCCAGGGCACTTGCCTTCCATTTCCATGCCTAGAAAAACACAAGGGAATGGGAGGAGGGGAATGGGGGAAAGGCATGTGTGCACCTCAGGAGTAATCAAATTTGCAAAGATCAAACTCACAAATGTGGAGGGAGGACTGTACTGTTTTAGTCTATAAGTACTTGTGCAAGCAGTTGTCCTTTCTCAGAAGCTGTGAAAGTGCATCCCATGCTGCAACAAATCATTTCACACACACAAAGTCCTCTCTTTCACTTCTGGCATGGTGGGTGGTGAGCTGATACCACACAGTGTATTGTATGTACTGGAAGCTATGATGCAAGATATATTGCAGTGCTTCTCAGGTTATTTGATGAGAGGTGGGTGGCAACTTTTTTCCCTAACACAGTGGAACTTCTGTATATGTGACCTTCAGATATGTGATTTTGAGCAACTTTGGAGCATTGTGTCCCATACATAAAAGAGCAGCAATGTGAACACAGATGAACTGAAGTTTCCATGTGCATGTTCCTGCCATTTAATAATATGGGATGCAATCATTTGCATTTTTTGCTATTTGCAGTGGCCCTGGAACCAAACTGCTGCATATACATAGGGTTTACTGAATGTTGGTATCTGATACCACAGTTGTGCACCTCGGATAAAACTTTTTTTGTGTGTTCTTTTTTGGAAACTCAGCATGGACTAGCAGCCAACACTTCATGGACCAGTATTGGTCCACAGAACAATGCTTTGAATAACTCTGATGTAAGATACTTGAACAGAACATTGACTGCATGATCGAGGTCTGGAATTGCATGTAGTTATAATGATACAATGCCTTCTGTTGAACACTGTACTAAGTTATGTGTGGCATCTATCCCACTGGGTTGAGTGACAGCTATAATCCCATTACAAAAGCTTCTGGCAATATATCACAGGTTTTCCTGTAATTGGCTGGTGGTCAGATTCACAACCCTTCTTTTTCTGTCCTATTTCTGCTACATTCCTCTTCTAAAAATGTCTTCAGCTGTGTAGGCAACTAAAGTATCAGGTCTCAGAGAAAAAGCTGGTGAGATAGATGAGGAGTCTCCTTGACCTGTGTTACAGTCCACAAGCTGCAAGCTCCCAAGTTAACTCATATGTTAATCTCTAGAAAGGGATGCCATTTTGATAGCCTCTTTAAGGTGCAATGGTTTTCTTCTTTTAGTTCGTCAATTGTGTAAGAATTTCTGCTCCAGAAATTTGTGAAGTTAAATTTCAAACAACACCCAAAGAAGGCTTTTGAGAACATATTCGGACCAAAACACTTGAGGCGGTTTCAATCAATAAATCATTCATCCTCTGAGCACCTTGAGGCATGTTTCTCTCTCTCTTTCCCCCCCCCCTGCTGATATTATTTTCAGTTTTTGCTTCTCACTAAAATATCTTTAGCCACTCCTGCATACAACAATAGTGGTGGCTGATGTGACTTGTACTTCTGTAGTAACGCAACTAGAACCAGAATACTGCGGTTGGCTTGTGCATAAGTGCGTAAAACAATGTTATGGAAGTAGTTGTCCTGTACCTTCTTGCACAACACTTACAGCAGGTGCAGGTAGCGGGTTTTGAATACAGTTCCTGTCCCCTGGACAGTGACTGGCTATGCAGGCACAGCTAGAAGAGGTATGGCTGTTTAGGCACCTGTAGAAGCAGCTTTTTCCCTTGTCCAGGGGCAATGGCCACTTCTTCTCCTCTCCTAGTGCACAAAGACAGCTGCCAGTCACTAGCTGGGAGAGGCAGAGGTGAACTCGGGAGGCTCTAGCAGCTCTTGCCTTCCTGGGATAGGAGAAGAAGGAGAAGGAGGAGAAGAAGAAGACTGCCAGCAGAGCTACAATGGTGGAAAATTACACCCCACAAGTAGTGTCACTGGATCATGGCTGATGCGTGCTGTAATGTTATTCTGGCATAGTGGTCATTCGACCACATGAGTGTTTCATTCTTACAGCAGCATTCATAGAACTGAGCTGTAAAGAGAGAGAGAAGGGGAGAAGGGAGAGGGAGAGAGAGAGAGAGAGATGGTGTTGATTATCATTGTCACATTCTCAATCCGTTATAGGCACATCATATAAATGTATCTTCCTAATATCCTTCTTTCTGGATAAAACATGACTAACAGAAATGCCATAGCTAAAATATGACAGCTGCTGCTCAGGAGGTGGCAGGCAGAAATTTCAAAAGTCGTTCAGCATCCTGTCATCTATCTCAATTGTCTGGCAGCCTCCAAGGTTTATGTCTGGATATTTTTTTTTTCAGTTTGCAGAGTGAATCAGTACCATAATGATGAAAGAGGATGGACATAGACATGGGCAGCATGCATCTGTGCAATCTTGGTTCAGGTGTGTTTGCACCAGCTGGTGTCTAGGATAGAGCTTGGGAAAGCTACATTTTGGACTACAGCTTTGAATATCCTCATGTCCCCTACTGACTGAGGGACTGAGCTGAAGGGTGATCAAGCTACCATCTGAAAAGAGTAATTTCCCCAAGTACTGGTCCAGGGAGATCATCTGAGAAAGGCAGGAACAGTTTGCAAGAAGGACTGATGATGTTATCTCTTAAATCTACTTTTGAAGAAGAGAGATGATTTCTACTTTAAGAGGGGGTCTCTTTGCTTTGCAGTGGATTCCAAAATGCTTTGTGAAGTTCATACAACCCCATGTTGCAAAAATTTAAGGCTAATATTTACTCACATACAAAATGTAATCAAGTAGCACCAACAGCAGGTCAATCAAAATAGCATCAGTACAAATGCAAGCAGCAGCAGAAATGACTCAGTCTAATGGCTTTCAGTGTGCTTTCGGACAGACACTATCAAAATGAGAGAAGAGTGTGGATTTTCAAAACTTCCACGGAGAAGCAACCTGTAGAGCTGGGACCACCAAGACTGGCAATGGGTGAAGCAACTGTCCTGGAAGCAGATGCTAGAAGACAGCAATGGCAGCAAACTACTAACAACTGAATGCCCTTTCATACCCCTGCCTCTGTTCACTTATAGAAATAGTCATTTTACTTGAGCTAAGTGAAAACCAGAAGGTAGTTCAAGACCTACTGGCAGACCTCTGGGTGATCTGCATTAGCTTGGCAAGATTTATGACTCCTAATTGCTCAGCACTGGCAGTGTGCTTTCTCTTACACTGGATTACAGAGCTGAAGTGAAGAAAGCTTGAGGTAACCAGGAATAGATTTTTGTCTAGGAGGATTGTGAGTTCAGTTGAGTTCTAAAATTCCTAACAGATCCCTTTGTTCACTAAGCAGCTGTTCAGAAGCGTCTAGTTCCTACACTCCAAGTGTCTGTCTTTTGGACATGTCTCCAGTTGGAGGATCTTGGGGTTCTTCTGGTAAATACCAAGTAGACCACATTACTTGGTATTATACTAGAAGACAATATTGAAACCTGCTTTCTTTGGACTTTCATCTGGACAGAGGAAATTGCTTACAGCCCTGTCCAAAATAAAAATGTTTTCTAGCTCATAGGATATTTGTACAAAATGACAGTTGAATGTTGTGTGTGTGTGTGTGCGTGTGTGCGTGTGCGTGCAGGGACCATTCTACCTATGGTACACATGCAATCCCCTGTTGGGAAATGTGAGAGATGATACTGGATTTCTCAGGCACAGTGATCCAATTGCTAAAGTAGTAGCTGAACAACAACCCAATTCATGCATACCCAACCCCCAACAGGGTCTAGCAGAGAAAGAAACAAGCTTAGTCTTCTGGTAAAACATACATGAGTAAGTTTATTCATGAATTATTTGTTCATAATCAAACCCATGGTCTAATAGAGGCGAGACAGAAGAGAAAATGGCTGTTGGTTAGAGTGTGGGGGAAATTAGCAATTAGTAAACATGGGGATACAAAGGTTACTAATGCTAACGTTTCCATCATTTATTGCAAGCCTCCCTTCTACCACCACTGAAAAAAGATTCCTTCCCCTTTAAAACAAGGAGATGCCCCCAAGAAATATGATTCCCCTATAATCCATGTGGTATGGTTTGCCTTAGTAAAAACGAGGGTGGGTAGGTGGGGAAGTTAGTAACTGTAATGATCTTCCACTTTTAAAAAACTAGGGGAAAGTTTTCTAAGTGGTGGTGCAGCTTACAGAAGTTCTTGGGTAAGGAGTTTGTCTCCTGGCCCTGCTGAAGTTGCCTGTCTTTGCCACGAGTATAGTGCAAGTTTGCCTCTTGGAAGTCAGTTGAAATATGTCTCTATCTAGTACAAAGACCACTGGAGGAAATGGCATTTGTCATTTCCTCCCCCCCCCAAAATTATACAGGCCCCTTCTGGTTTTTCGTTTAAGGTCTCTGAGCAGTTTAGAATAATTAAAGTAATAAAGATGCAAAAAACCCAAAAACCCAAACCAAGCTTGTCATGATGAAAGCTTGCCCTGTGTTTCCAAATTACTTCTACATTACTGGTAACAGTGCTGGTGTGTGTGTGTGCGTGCACCACAATAGTCTTTCCCAGAACTGAAAGAAAGATGCAAGGAATGTTGGACACGGGACTCTTTTTTTTCCTCTAAAGAAAGTGAGACAGAATTAATGAAGGATAAAAAGACATCAGTAGGTCTTTGACATCTCAATAAACTGATTCATCCTAGGAGCTGTCCTCCATCCTCTCCTCCACCCACTCAATGACAGGCTTACTTGAAGATTTATTAAGGCATGGGACATTGGCTTTTGATAAAGAAACAGGTACCTTCTCTGTATAAATGTTGGGATAAAGTACACCCGCTCCACCTGCCAGAGGAATACTGGACTATGCATGGAGTCTGAATGAATCAACCAAGCTGCTGAGAGTTGGCAACTGTAGTCCGAGTCCCTGATTCATTCTACAGAATAAGGAAGCAGTTCTCAATTTGGGATGTCAGAATCTGTCTGCCCATTCTCCCTGTATTTCTCAGGATCCCACTGGCATACCCATTCCATCCTGCTTCTATATTGGTTTGCATGTCATTTTATTTTATCATACACAGAAAGGTATAACTATGTATGTGTACACACCTTTGTGTATTTTTTCCAAAATGTACGTAATTTGTATACCTTTTTCCAATGTATGTATTTTTGTACACATTTTCCCACTGACTAATGTGTGTTTGCTTTCAAATATATGTATTTTTAGTGATATGCAGATTTTTCAAATGGACGCATGGTTTTCCGCAGATATTTTTATTACCTCACCTAGCAGACCTTGCCCTGAGGAGTATAATTCTTTATATTAAATATAGTGAGCCATAGAGATCTACTGGAGGGACCCGTAGGCAGCTGAGCCATGGGAAAATTAAACAGATCAAAGGTTAAAATTAGCATTGGTTCCTGTCGTGTATCCTAGGTGAATCTTAAAAATGGTTCCCACAGACCATTTAAATGGACTTTCAGCAATAATAGGGGCAACAGGAAACAAGAGGTCTCTGGGATCAAATTAACACTTCAAATAGCCGGAAATGTTACACCTTGGCATCCTCTGGAGCAATCTTGCAGGAACTACAAAGATTCCTGGCTGAAATCCATCTTCATAAAATTTGGCCATCTGGTCTTCCCGGGAAAGGGTCTGCTTCCCTCACATACTTTTCCCTATAAGAGACCCCTTTTCTGTATCACTCTTCGGAGTCCTCAGAGAGAGAGAGAGAGAGAGATCCCCACACTGTTCGATTTTCTGAAGAGCTCCCCTCAGTTGCTGTACTGAGTAGGTTTCAACACATGTCTTCAGGATTTCTCGTCAGGTAGTATTACCCAAAACCTCTATGCCTCTCTTAATTTTCATCTTTCTTAAAATCTCTATAGCCCTTTGTATGCTTGTGTAAGTGACTGCAACAGTGTGCTTGTGTGGATTTTGACATCTTTTCCAATAAAATACAGAAAGTAGAACAGTTAACCTAATTCTTTGTGGTCTGACTCTGTAAAGCTGGGCTCAAGATCCCTTGAATTACCCTGCCCTCTTCTCATTGCTACAGCAGTGCTTAGCTAATTTTCCCCACAATTTTGACAAGCATTGGGGATCTCCTCTAAGGGATCGCCAGCAAGCAGGGTAACATTTTCCATTCAAAATACATCATAAGCCTTGGAACTGTATAGATCCTGAGACCAGAGATTTAGTAAGTTATCATTTGAATTATACTTCCCAGAATCCTCCATCCAACTTTTCCAAGCTCTACATCAGACTGCGGCTGGTACCGTGTTAGACAGTTGTGATTGTTGTAAGCTAGGCTTGTGCCCTCATAATTGTTTTGTATTCATAATCATTGTACCATTACCACTACTATAAATGTCCCTAAAACCCACCTTAAAAGTGAGGCAACCATACTGAGTGAACAAGTTCTGCAGAGCTAGCAAGCAGGGCACTGAATGATGTGTCCAGATCTCTCCTAACAGTGAGCCATGGCGCAGTGAGGAGTTATGACAGGACCTGGTAGAGGTCCCTTCGTCTAGTCATTGCACTACTGCCTGCTGATGGATAGGGGCTCAATGCAATTGTCCTTTAGTGCCCCACTCTCCAGCAGCACAGATCTCCTTCACTTAGTATGGCTTCCAGTTTTCAAGGTGGAATTTAGGGAGTGAGATTGGGATATGGAGTGTAGCTATGGCATTATAGGTACATGCCCCACGCAGGATTTAGGCCTACAACCTGATTGATGGACCTGGGAGTTGTAGTCCAAAAACAGTAATTTTTTCAAGTTATTCCTGAAGCAAGATGTGTTCCATTCTGTTGCCACTCTTGACAGATGCAAAAGGGATATTGCCATACAGAAATGTGAATTCATTTAATATATTTTCCATCTTTATTTTGAATCACAATGTACTTCACTAAATGAGAAATGCTGTGTATTTACTCTGGCCTTCCTACCA
This sequence comes from Ctenosaura bakeri, assembly GCA_948474755.1. Taxonomy (NCBI): domain Eukaryota; kingdom Metazoa; phylum Chordata; class Lepidosauria; order Squamata; family Iguanidae; genus Ctenosaura; species Ctenosaura bakeri. The sequence goes on along the minus strand of CAOLHI010003100.1, from coordinate 42,554 downwards.
TTCATAGCAAACAAGCTCAGAACCTATTAGCCATTATGAGAAGCAAAATCAGGCAATAGAAAAGTGAGTGTCTCTGTCTGTCTCTCTCTCTCTCTGTGTACCCATGTCTAAGTTCCAATACTTGGAGTCACCGGCTTTGACAACTTGCAATATCACTGCTTTGGAAGAGTCAACAAGGCCATTTCACACATTCCAAGAGGGGCACATCCGGGTTTGCCATCGTGTACACTCTGCAAGTAGCTGCAGCCCGTGTGATCTGTGTGTTTTCAAACTTCTATGCCACATTCACACTTTTGCATTTTTACTTTTAGCACCATACTTGCAGTCGCTTCAACATATGTCTCAAAAAATGTCATGAGTGAACTGACCCTGCAGAATCATGTAAAGTATAAATCCTAGTCAGAATTTGGAAGAGTTATTTTGAGGGATGACAACTCCCATAATCTCCATGGACGGTGGCTATGCTGGCTGGGGAGTTAGGGACCTGTTGTCCCCAAAAGTAACTTCTCAAAGCTCTGATCCTAAAGCAATAAGATCAGATATGTAACGGATAGGACTGTAAAGGTTCACAACCAGCTTCTGCTTTAAAAGCATGGGAATTATCTTCTATTTGGGCAGACGGCTGCAGAGCTTGAAAAGTGCTGAGATATGTAGCAGATTCAATTTCCTCTGTTTGAATTCTGCCTGTCAAACACTACAAGCAAGTCTGTTGATCCTCTACAGGATTCTTAGGAAAAGTGCTACTACAGTTTGCTACCTGGTTGGAGGTGTGATTATGTGGCTCTGTTGTATAAGATCATTCATGACTAGTCCAGCAATATTTGACTCAGTGCCCTTGCAGCAGGGATGAGTTCCCAAGCAACTTCACCCCTTTGTAAGTCTAAAAGATCCCACCTTGGTAACCAGATCAGATTTTTCTCTGCAGGGAGCACAGCCCACTGTTGAAACTCTGCTCTTTCCTCCTTATTCGCTTTCTTCTTGTTTGTTTCTTTATTAGTTATATTTACCCTGCCTTTTATCCAACAGGCTCTAGCCAGCATTCATGGCTCTAGTCCTCTTCATTTTACCCACACAAGATGAGATAGGATCAGGCTGAAAGAGAGTAACTGGCCTATGGACACCTGGTAAATTTCATGGATCATTGAAAACTTGACCTAGGATATCCCAAGTCCTAGGCCATTTCCACACTACCCTGTCATAATGCTATTATTGCACTTTCAACATCCTGTAGAATTCTGGGGTTTGTAGTTTACTGAGGTCAAAGAACTCTCTGGCTGAGAATTCTAAAGGCCCCTCCCTAAACTGCAAACCCCAGGATTCCACAGGATGTTGAAAGTGTAATAATAGCACTGTAACAGTGCAGTGCAGAAATGGCCCAAGTCCCATGCTGGGCCTGTATCATGTTTTACTACTTAGCAATGAGCAGGCTGGACAAAATGTTAAAGAAGAGGCTTTGTGCAATAAGATAACATACCTTGCCTTCATGTTTTGTAGATATTTTTGTTTCTGCTGTTAAGACCCTTTCACACTACACAGTTATAGTGCTATGTTTCCACTTTAACTGCCATGGCAACATTCTGTGGAGTCTTGGGATCTGCAGTTTAGGGGCAGGTACTAAGAATTCTCTGCTAAAGACTTCTAGTGCCTCACAAAACTATAATTCCCAGGATTCAGTAGGATGTAACCAAGGCAGTTAAAATGGAATTGTAGTTCTATAATTGGGTAGTGTAAAAGGGCCCTTAGCCAGCTGTGTACTGCTTTTGCTGTTTTTATGGAGATGTTAGCATTATTTTCTGTGATGGTCTGGCTTTATGTGCTGATGCGTTGTTCTACTTTTTGTGCACTGCCTCAAATAATTGAATTGGCATCAAAAAAGGAATCCAATAAATAAACACCAGACAACATGACTTTTGTTTTTCCCAGCGTTCCAGGAAACACAGGAGGACAGTGGAAAAATTGTAGCAGCTTCGTGCCCTGAATCAGTGCAAAAATAAAAAGCCAAAGTCCCAAGCCAGTCATAGATTCGTAGCAAAACAGTGCTGCCCTCCCCACCCTCACCCCTCCTGCTAAGGCAAATAAGAGGCATAGCCTCTTGGGAACCTGCAGGCTCTTATGAAACAGGAGCTTAGAGAACTGCTAAGCATGGGCTGTGATTCTCAGTGTAAAATGGCCATAAAACAAGTGGAACTGACCACGGGAGAACTTCCCTTGTAAAAGAAAGGCATTCCCCAGGCAGCAATGAGCAGCGGCTTTAAGTTACATCACTCAACATCAAGGACAGATGGTTTAGCCTGTTTCCACTCTGTGTCAATTTTTTGCACGTGTTCAGTAATATGTCCTTGTTTTCTATTTTTTTAAAAATATCTGTGTCATAGGACACATTGAAATTGTATACATTTTCCCCTCAAATACGTAATTTTTTATGCATTTCCTTCTAAAAAAAGCATTGCTATACAGGAATAGTCTGTCCCTACCATTAGGCAGAGAGAGGTAGCTACCTCAGGCAGCAGAACTGGGGGGATATCCACAGTACAGAATTATAGCACTTTGATACTGGCCTCAGCTCCCTCCTGTAGAATCCAGGGACTTGTAGTTTTTTCCAGGTACTAATAACAGCCAGTTCTGACTGAGAGGTCTAATGATGTTGTTAAGTGAACAAGAAAATTCCAAATACCTCACAAAACTACAAACCCCTTGCTTACATAGGATGCATCCATGGCATTTTAAAGTTGTGTCAGACTGCTATAATTGTTACATCGTGGAAGCGCCCTTTGTGTGCCATGAAAAGAAATCAAATTATCAATGATTTAATTTGTTGTTGCATTGATAAAGTTTAATTTTATTAACAAACATGGAGAGAAATTTGAGTTATAAGATTTCTGTCCCCAAAATAACTGGCTTTGGGTACTAAGCAACTAGACTTACATGGAGTGCTGCTCTGCTTCAGGCAGAAAAATATCTTGTGTTGACATTTTTTTTAGATTAACTACCTGGAAAATACATGCTTGTATGCATTTTTCCAGCTAAGTATTGCATTGCAAAAGCCTAGAGATGGGGGAAAAGTTTACTATTGGACATTGACTCCTTCAATACCAATCCATATCACAAAATGCCTTAAGTGGGAGCAGGAGGAATTCATCATAGAATCATAGAGCTGGGAGAGACCACAAGGGCCACCAAGTCCAACCGTCTGCCATGCAGGTATATACCATAAAAGCAATCCTGACAGATGGCCATTTAAAAACCTCCAAAGTAGAAGACTCCACCACACCCCAAGACAGCATATTCTATTGTCAAATTGTTTTTATAATCAGGAAGTTCTTTCTAATGTTTAGATAGAATCTCTTTTCCTGAAATTTGAAGCCGTTGCTCCATGTTCTCGGCTCTGGAACAGCAGAAAATGGGCTTGCTCCATCCTCCATCAGTTGAACTGCTGATAAAGTTTACCATCATCATTACCTACTTTATTATGTTGAATCGTTGAATCTCACAAGTGGATCTGCTAATAGGATAAAACAAAAAGGATCAGAACTGAAAACATTCCTCTCATGGCCCCATGGATGCCCTGCTCCATCTCTTCCAGAATTGCCTAAGACACTTTTTGATCTATAAGTCGAAGGCCTTTTCCGCACCTTACCTAGTTGCAGAGACATCTTGTGTGGCTCCTGGCGTTGGCCCTGCTGGGAGGGTAGCACAACACCCTCTGCACCAGCTGCCTCTGTGTTCCAGGAAGTGCAATGGCCAATGCTTCTTCCTGCTGCAGCACAGCTTGGTAGTTTCCCAGGATGCGCTTAGGCAAGAAGTACAGCCGTTGCGCTTCCAGGGCCTCTGCAGACAAGGTACGTAACACAAGATGTATTATGGGATACTATGAAGGCAGTGGTAAGAGGATTATGTATTAAAGAATCAAGAAAATTAAAGAGACAATTGGGGGGGGAATTGAAATTAGAAAAAGAAATAAAGGAATTAGAGAATGAATATATAATAGATAGGACAAAACAGAAATATACAGTACTACAAGCAAAAAGAAATGAATTAGAAAAGATAGAAATGGTTGAAGTTCAGAAAAAGCTAATATATTTGAAAAGGGAATTTTTTGAATATAGTAATAAAAATTCTAAAATGCTGACTAGATCAGTACAATAAAAAAAAACCAGGAACATGATTGGAGTAGTAAAAGATAAATTCGGTAAAGAAAATAGACTGATGAAAGAAAAATTAAAAATATTTGAGGAATTTTATCGAGAACTGTATTCAGCAGAAGAAAAGTCAGTAGAGAATTTAGAGGAATATATTAATAAGAATTGGAAAGTAAGGCTAACAGAACAAGATAAAGGGTTGATGGAAGAAATGATATTAGAAGAGGAAATTGAAGAAGTAATAAATAATTTAAAAGGAGGGAAATCGACAGGATTGGATGGACTAGGTCCAGAATTTTATAAAACGTTTAAAAAATGTTTAATTCCTAAATTAAAAGTATTATATAATAGTATATTAAGGGGTGATAAAATCCCATTATCATGGAAACAGTCATTAATAATATTAATTTTAAAACCGGGAAAGGATTCTAGGGATCCAGGTTCTTATAGACCAATATCTTTAATAAATCAAGATGCAAAAATATTGACTGCAATAATGGCGAGGAGGTTAAATAAATTTATTTATAAGTATATACGTAAAGATCAATGTGGCTTTATTCAAGGAAGACAGATGGCAAATTTAATAGGGAAAACGATAAATAAAATAAATATAATGGATAGAGATAAACAAAAAGCTGGAATTTTAGCATTAGATATATTCAAAGCTTTTGATTGTGTGGAATGGCCAGCATTAAAAATAATTTTAAATAAAATAGGATTAGGAGAGAGATTTAAAGGGTTAATAAATCAATTATATTCACATAATACATCTGTAGTGATGGTAAATGATGGAATTACAGAACAGATCCAAATATCAAGAGGAACGAGACAAGGATGTCCATTATCTCCAATTTTATTTGCAATAGTTATAGAAACATTAGCGAATGTTAATAAGAAATGATGAGAATTTGGAAGGAATTGGAATTAAGGAAAAAAATAAAATAAGCTTATTTGCAGATGATACGTTGTTAACAATTAAAGATCCAGTTAAAAAGATAGACAGGATAGATAAACATTTAAAAGAGTTTGGGGAGAAGACAGGATTAGAAATAAATTGGGCCAAATCAGAAATAATGTTGTTCAATTATACTAAAGAAGATGACATCATGCATAAGTGTCATTACGGTCCCATCCTTCTCCTGTCCCTATGGCAGGTTGGGAGGGTTGAGCGGAAACGGTCCAAGAATTTCCCAGGCAGGGCCATGCTGGCTGGGTATTTCTGGAAGTTCTAGGTCAAAAAGTGACTTTTCTTTGTTCACTGCACATGGAGAAGGCTGTTTCCTCATAGTGATCTCCCTTGCTGAATCACGATGGATATTGTAACGTAACATAACACAGAAATATTGATTATTGCTGGAGGCATTAGAGTACAGTTCTAATACACTGAAATATATGTGGTGCTTGCAGACATATAAGACACTTGAGTGATTCTCTGTTCTGAAAGGTGACCACAGAACTGGAGGAGCAGATTTTTTTAAAAAAATATATACCTTTTGGTCTAAAAATAAAGACCAGTAGGGCTGCCAGTTTGACAGACTTTACAAACATAATAAAGAGTGATACAGAGCTTAGAAATAAAAATAACCAATATATCATACCATTTCAGATAAAATGTGATAGAAAAATGCACTTCTTTCTATGAAACAACCAGAATGATAAAGAATGTAGCCTTTAATACTATAGTAAAAAGAGTATCAGATATAAACACTGTAATTTTATTATTCTAGTCAAAAATAGGTTGGAAAATGCTTTATTTGATGTAAAGGACTGCCTTTCTTGACAACTGAAATTATATGTGTTACCTAACCCTTTTAAAAAATAAATGTAAGTTTTTCTGTTGAAAATGGTGTGGGAATCAGCAGGGGGAAGTGACTTTAATGTTTTATTTTTTAATTTCATACACCATTATGGACTTCATTTTTTATAAAATGTGTTAACTACAAACTCCTACATTTGTTATCCACCAGACTTGAACTGACAACTACAAATTCCAAGGCTGTGAAGCCTCTGCCAATATTAACCAGACCTGGCCCTACTCTTAGGCAAAGTGAGGCAATCACCTTTTCAATTTTTTTTTATATTTTTATTGTAAAAAAACCTCCAAAAGATAACACAATATAGCAAAAGTGAAAGTGAAGGGAAAATGATAAAAAATGCTTATACTTCTATTTCTCTCCAAATTTCTTATACATAGTATTACTTATATGATATAAATCGTACTGGTTATATATTTTTGATTATATATACATATCCAAGTCTCATTTTCATTATACTAGAGGCAATCATCTCAGGTGGCAGATGCTGGGGATAGGCCAACAGCTCCTCCTAAGCATTCTGACTTTTCCTCTTTCAAAGCAGAAGTCTGCATGCTGCTGAACCTGTTCTATACCACCTGAACATGTCCTCTGCTTCTGGTATGGTGGGGTATCCTACTATTCCTCTATGTGTGAGGGAGAAAGAGAATGTTCTAAAGAAGAAATTTTTAAAGAAGGCATGCATTTGAATATGGTGCCCCTCTCTGTTCTACATACATAAACCAGCAGGATTGGCAGTTGAACCATGCTACAATGCTGGCAGAAGGGGCTGGAGAAAATTGAGTTATGTACAGGGTATGAAATCCACGGGGTTGCAATAAGTCTATAGGCAATGAGAAAAGTAAAATATATTTTAGCTTCTGCACTGGGTATACAGTATTAATAACATGTATTAGAAGCATATATATTAGCTTATATGTATAACACATATTTTAGATAAATTTACACATATTTCAGTATATTTTACATTTGAGCTTCTGTAATACACTAAGTCTAAAACAGCTTTCTAAAATTGGCAGCTGAACAAAAGAGGGCCTCAAAGACCTTGGATCTTTAGGGTGGCTGGTGTGTTTCAGACCTTGTAGATAACAACAAACCAGACAGGACAAGGCTGTCTGGAAGGAGTAAACTGATTGATAGGGACATACCAGAACACAAAGGGGTACTTTGAAACTGCTAATGAGACACCTTGAATGAGAACATGAGAAACAAAGATACACGAGGGGAAGACATGGGCAGCTCGTGATCATTCCTTTTAAGGAAAACTGTAAATAAGAGTAGTGGGCACTAAATAGTGGGGAGGGGGAAATGTAAACTGAGGCAGGACTTCTTAGATGAACCTGATAGGCTGTAACGTTTGGGGTCCTATCCAATGGGATCCCAGGGGAGGGAAACCCTGTGATGGGGACAGGGGATAAACTATGAGGTATTCAATACTGGGGTGTGTCCTTCTCTCTGGGGAGCACCTGCTTCTTCAGAAACATACTTTTAATAAACATTAATGCTTCAGTCGATCCTGTGCTAAATTGTTTTATGAGTCTTTTCAGTTATTTCTCACAGGCAACTTGAAGACACGCACACATTTGGAGATCCACATTCAGCATCTGAGCAGGACATTACCTCTCCCTGCTTTAAAAGTGGAAATCAGCAGAATATAAAGCAGAATTCACACTTTAAAGTTTAAAAGTGCTTTATATTCTGCTGATTTCCAATTTTAAAGCAAGGACAGGTAGTGTCCTGCTCAGATGCTGAATGTGGATCTCCAAGTGTGTGTGTATCTTCAAATTGCCTATTAACTTATTGCAATGCTATGGATTTCATCCCCTGTACACAATTCGATTTTCTCCAGCCCCTTCTGCTAGTATTGCAGCATGGTTCAACTGCCAATCCTGATGGTTTATGTATGTAGAACAAAGAGGGGCACCTTCTTATCTTTTCCCTCAAGTAGCAATATGTGTTAGGTACTAGCTGGGGAAGACTGGGGACAACCGAATATCATACCAAGTCAGAATATTCAGGCAGCTCTGGTTCAGGGGTTAGCAAGCATGGTCAAAATTATTTATTACTATAGCCTCCTCCACATTTGTGTGTGTGTGTGTGTGTGCGGCGGGCCTGTGTTCAAATCTTGATAAGAAAGTAGTGCTTTCAGAGACCACGCTAGGAAAAACACTGTAAAATTCTTGAGGAATTCTGACATAGGTGCGAAGAAACATCTGGCCCTTCTGTCAACAGGACAATACCCAAGATATTTTCAGATGGAGTCTTGCAATGATGCAGAATGTATAGGCTCTACAAAATATTGTTATGCTGTCCAGTAATACAGATGAGGATTCTTGCTAATCATGCAGATAGTGTAAGTGAAAACAGAGTGACTGCTTTTCCCCCTTGGTTCATTTGACATTTTGTAATGTTGCTTGTCATGAAGAATGCCAAAACCAAGCATCTGCTTCTGTCATTCTTCTGCCATTTTGTGGGCTCCTGAAAGTTGACCTGCATTCTTGTGTGCAGGAGTAGATCTCTCTTGTGTTCTGCCATCACATTCTTCCCAAATCCCATTGGCTTCCTCCTTTCTGCAACTCTCAGCTTACAAAAAGATATACAAAGCAGGCTAGATGGCTAAGAAATCTTGCATGAATGTAGTGCAATTTCATCTTTTAATTATGTCTTATAGGTATTTTAAACTGTTGTAACTAAGTGCTTTCAAAATACAATTCTTTCTTTTTTACACTTTTGTAAATCTAATTTTAGCTGGACCATATTTTAAGCTTTTTGTAAGTCATTGAGCCCCTTGCTGGGAGAAGGATATGCTATAAATTAAATAAAAATGAATGTATGAATGAATGAATGCGCTAAGAATTAAAACTAAACCCTCACTTTCCTCCCCAAGATTCCCATAGCTGGAGGCCACACTTGGTGAGGATTATGAGAGTTGTCGTCCAACATGTCCGGAGGACAATTGTCCATTGAAGGCTTGTGTAGAACACTAGTTTTAAAAGGAGCAGCATTCAATTTCCACCTCAACTGGTTCTCTTTTTCTCTTTCTTTCTGCCCATGAGCTTGGAAAAGGTGGTACATTACTTCCACATTGAGCTTTGCTTGTCTTCAGGACTTGACACGTTGTGCAAAATATCTGTCTATCTGTCTGTCTGTCTGTCATCTATCTATCTAAATGGTTCAGTGGAAGTGACTGACAAACTTCATTTCAAATGGATTTTAAAAGCAAAACTGACCTTCACCTTTTTCATATAAGTCTTCTGATCTAAGGATAATTTTGCTTTATTGACTGTTGAATGGAAAATGTCCTCCCCATCCATTAAGTGGGAAGAACTATTAATCTGGCTGTAAACAATTTTCCTTTCAAAATGAAACAGAATTGCCAGGCTTTGGTGAAAAGTCAGCGTGGGAGAAATAAAATGTCTCTTGAAGAGTGTTCTAACTTTGATAATTGAAGGAGCTAATTTTCCTTTTTTCTCCCATTATGGCAAGCTCATCATCATTCTATATTCATTTTGCATCCAAGTTTTAGTTAATAATAACCAGCTCTAATTTGGACTGATTAAAAAATTTATGCCAGTAAAACTAGTATTCTTCAAAGGGTGTCATGTTCCCTACAGAAGTTTACAGCTAAAAGAGAGCAGAGATATCACATGAAGGGTAAGGAGAGAGCTTGGAAGAGTTATTTTCTGGACTACAACTCACAGATTCACCAGACATTACAACCGTGCACTGTACTGGCTGCAGGACTGGGAACCAGTAATCAGTATGTATGTATGTATGTATGTGTGTGTGTGTGTGTGTGTGTGTGTATGTATGTGTATGTGTGTGTATGTATGTATGTATGTATGTATGTATGTATGTATATATATATATATATATATATATATAATTTTTGCAAGTTCTGAATAACAGGAAACAGCCTGAGGCCCTTCCCTAAACTGCAAATCCCAGGATTCCATAGGATGTTGAAAGTAGAATAATATCACTATAACAGTCTAGTGTGGAAATGGCCTCAGCCTCCAACCTATAATAACAAAACAGAAGTTCTGAGTGTCTGTGGGATCCACCAGCAAACTGGCTCTGGAATTCTGGGAATTGAAGAAAAACCTAAGATAATATTTTGTAGAACAGGAAGCAGCCTTTTATCTGTGTGTTCCTTCTACATGTTCCATTCAGTTATATCCTGGTTTGCAGGAAACCACAGTTTGCCATTGCATCCAAAGTAGCAAAATGTCATAAGCACCTTAGCTCCAAGCTACAGTTTGACACTGGTTTGCTAACCTTTTTGGAAAGACAAGGACATACCAGGGTTCATTGGTTTGGTTGCCATAGCAAATTATGCTTTGCCTCAAACCAGGAAACAATGAATGGACTTTGCAATCCTGTTCTGTTCTAGAGTAAGTGAGTAAGTCAGTGAGTGAGTAACTGAGTAAGATCCACTGTGTTTAGTGGAGTTTATTCTGTTGCAAAGATGCCTTGCATTATAACCTAAATGGAGCTCATGTGGGGAGCAAAGAAAGAAAAACAGGGTGTATAAGCTGACATGAGGTTCAATCAGATTGGTATTGACAGGAGAGATTGCCTGTGGATGCACAATATAGGAGTTGGGCAAAGGTCACATTGCTGACCTTCATTTTCCACCATTCTTTTACATTGGCTATGCTGGCTAGGGCTGATGGGTTTTGCAGTTCAGCAGCAATCTGGAGGCCTGTCCTTTGCCCAGCTCTGTTCTTTATCCTGCCCTAAGTGCTCCAGGTAAAAGGAAATATGCAGAAATAAATGTAGCAAAACTTTAACATAATTGAGAATGATTATTAGTTGCCATCATCCCACCACTTGGCAAATTAAGGAGAGAGATTAAGAACTCACTGGAATCACAAAGACTGAATACTGAAGTCATCCAGTCAGCTATCAAACTCCATTCCAGTCCCTCCTCCCACCCCCATATATGGGGTATTGTCTCCATACTCAAGCCAGCCAGCTTTTAAAAGAACATCATACAGATTCAGTCACTTCCCCTGTCTCCACTGTAGAAGGGAGGGGGGTTCTCCCACCTAGCGTTTTTAAAAAAGAAATATTTTGTATTTTCATAAAGCTTGGGGACTGAGCTTGGAATAGTTACTATTTTGGGTTACAGCTTCCAGAACCCTAGCCCACAAGCAAAGTAGCCACAGTGACTAAGAGTTTCTGAAAGTTATAGTCAAAACCAACCAACTAAGCAATCCATCTTTCCAAGTTCTGTGCAGGGCTCTCCCGAGACGTTTGATGCTTTCCTGCTGTTTTGGCAGTGGCAAGACCCATACTTGCCTTTGAAGTCTGGAAATAAAAAGGAATGAACATAGTAATTTTTCATTAATCAATCAATAGGAAGGGTCAAATAGACTTGTTCAGCTGTGGACAGGGTTCAGCAACAATATGGCTGGAACTTGGCTTTGAGAAAGGCAGTGAAAGGTAGTAGGTTGAGTGCATGGCAGAAGGCATTAAACCTCTCTCTCTCTCTCTCTCTCAGAATCCTTGAATCCATGATCATCCACTGTATCTTGAGTGCTGGGAGATCTTGATCTTCTGGTAAAAAGAAGTACTGTACTTCTTCACACAGGAGAACTCTGTGGCATTCACTTCATAGGATGTAGTGATGGCTATCAACTTGGATGAGCTCAGAAGGGGATTGGATACATTCATAAAAGATAGAACCATTAATGGTTAGGAGTCAGGATGGTTATATATCACCTTCAATATCAGAGGCAGTTATCTTTAAGTACCAATTTCTGTGGAACACAAGATGGGGTGGTGATGCAGTTGTACTGCCGTCCTTCTTATGGCCTTCTCAGAAGCATTCTGGGTGTGAACAGAATGCTGGACTAGACAGGCCTTTAGATCGATCCAACACACATCTTACATTGTTGTAAGGAAGATCTGTCCGTATAGTAGATTCACCAATGTGAAAGTCCCAGTTATTTTTTATTAAGGTTTGGCAACTGCTTCTTTTCTCAATGAAGAATACAGTAAATCTATTCACTCTGCTCAAATATGATTTCCCGCAGCACTACATATTTGTTTTCTCAAACTTGCATTTCTATCATTTGAAAGCCGGGGGAAACAGAGATGGGATCAGTGCATTCATGCTCAGCGGTTCTTCAGTGACCCAGATCCCCCAAATGCAAAGCAATTCCCTCTGGTTTGTTCATTTTTAGATCAGACCAGACCTACAAATAAAAATATGAGGAAGGGGTTGTCATTAATAAGAGTTATCTGAATTAGAAAGTCACAATTATGATGAGCTGTTGACTTGAATGGGAAGAACAGCCTCATCATCCCAAATAATCAACTGCAGTCACAACACTGATCTGCTGACAGGCTCAACAAATGTCAACTGCTTTGCAGATTTTAAATGACAATTGCACAAACTGCCAGTTGGAAAAATAGAAAGAAATCAGTATATTGATCTGATTGGATGTTCTGGGGGTATGCGGAATTGGACGATCAAGGCCTGAAAGCAATGCTGGTGCAAGATGATGCTTCTGGAAAAAACCAATGTGCTATTCACTTCCCATGAAGGTAAGTTCAGCTTACCTAACTTAGAAACAGTCACCCTTAACTAGGAAGAAACACTGAATGCGTGGATGCTGATGCCACCAGGCATTGGGACATCCACTTTCTGTTGAACTGAATGGAGGCATCTGGAGAGGTCATATATGGAATGCCCACAGAGTTTGAGAAAGTTTCTTTTTTTGGACTACAACTCATAAAATCTACCATGGTCTGTAGGAGATTCTGGGAATTGTAGTACAAAAGAATAATTCTTCTAAACTCTGCACATTCACCATCTGGCATTCCATCCCTTGATGATGTTTCTTGAAGGTTTACACCCTGAATCATAGCATCATTGAACCTTTCTGCAGGATGTTGTTGTCCCACACTGGGAATAGGAGAAGGACAGGGCACAGATGATACCTTGGCATTACCTTGTCCAGGTCCTATCCTTCTCCCATCCCCAGGTGGTGCAATCATGCAGTAAATCATTGACAGGTTTTCCCCGTCAATGACCAGCGGTCACCCAACCATCCCACCACCTGCCCGCACTTACCTGGTGTGCAGAGGTCCTAGAAGCACAATGGCTGTGCTTCCTGCCCAAGCACAGCCTGGGACACTACTTGGCTGTGCTGTAGAAGGAAGAGGCAGCACTGTTGCATTTCCTCCATTTGCGGAGGCAGCTGGTGCAGAGGGGAGTGCTTCTGTTGCACTAACCTCTTGGCAGAGACAACACTGGGACCCACATCAGATGTCTCCAGAACATGGTAAGCTGCCAAAGGGACCTTAGAGTTGGAAGGAACCACAAAGACTATCTAGTCCAATCAAGGAAAACAAAGCTAAAGCACTCTTGAAATATGTCCATTCAACTTCTATTTAAAGACCATCAAGGAAGGCAAGTCCAAGGCTGTCCACTCCACTGTCAAACAGCAATTCCAGTAAAGAAATTCTTTCTAACATTTAGGTAGAATCTCTTTTCTTGTGATTTGTATCCATGTACATGGATGGCACTATAGAAATAAAGGATAATAATAATTAGTTTGTGTTCTAGTTTCTGCAGCAGCAGAAAACAAGTTTGTCACATCATCTATACAGCATCACCTTAAATATTTAAAGATAGTTACTATGTCATTTCTCAGTCTTCTCTTCTCTAAGCTAAGCATATCCACCTCCCTTAGTAGCTCCTCATATCACTTGGATTTCAGACCTAATATTTGAACTGTGTCTTTTGACAAGTATTGTGCCTGCCCTTTGAAAACCTGCCTTGAAAGGACATACAAGGTGAGAGTCTATCTGGGGCCTCTTTAGTGGCTGTTTTACACATGCAGATCCAGTGGAAGCAAATGCCCAGGGGTTCAGGCTTTATAAAAAGAAGAACTTCTTCACATGGTGCAGAATCAAACTGTGAAATTTATTACTTCAGGATTTAGTGATGGTCACCGGTGACTTTTATGGCTATAAAAGAGGATTGGCCAAATTCATGGAAGCTAAGGCCCTTTCCGCACCTTACTTTCTTCCAGAGCTGGGGTGCAGGGATTGCACGAGCAGCCTCTAGAGAGAGCCTCTTGCATCTGGGGTCCTTTGGCTCCACACAAGCTGCCTGCTCACACAAGAGCCCTGCCTCTTCCTTCCACAGTGCAGCCTGGGACCTTCCCAGGCTGCACTGGGGCAGAAAGCGCGACTGGCATGGCTCCGGAGGCTCCGCACACCAGGTAAGTGAACATGGGGCCCGGGAGCAATGTGCGATCATGCACCATTTTTGGCTTCTAGCCAAAAATGAAAAGGTGCGCGATTAGCGTCTGCTGGCCCTTAGAGTGTTGCATGATTGTGAGTGTGTCATGCAGATTGCTCCTCACAATTGCACAATGCTCCAGATGCCCTTTCGCATGGAAAATGCCATGCAGAAAGGGCCTATGTCAAGCAGTGGCTAAAAACTGGAATGGTTATACATTCTTTGTGGTACAGTAGACCCTCCATATAAATGGCCACCTCTACATCTTCGACTTCCAGGGGATGCAGAGTGTTGCATGCTTACCTAAACTGGCAGTGAAATGAATGCAGATACACTGAAGCATCTGTATGCATGTCACCATTACTTAATAATATGGGATGCATGCATTCGTGTTTTTTCCTGTTTGTGAGGATTCCTGGAATGGAACCCCTGGAGATACAGAAGGTCCAGTGTACTGGAGAGGTAGTATGCTTCTTTATTATTAGTTAAGAGGATGTACAAAAGGGAGGGTGCTGCTGCACTCATGTCTTATTTGTGGGCTTATATAGGCAACAGGTTGGGTTCTATGCTGGAGACAGTCTTCTGGTCTGATCTGCCTTTAAAAGAGAATTGGATGAATTCACAAGGACAACTCTCTTACCCTGATTTCTGGTGTCCCGGGAGGGACACCTCAATGTGCTCACAATGGGGAATGGGAATTAGCAGAGCACAAGCTAGCAATACAAGAGGCAGGACAATCTAGCGAGATCTTGAACCCAATGTCTACGGGGTCAGGCCGAGTCAATGAGCAAGCAGAAGTAAATAATAACTGTTTTCTTTATTTTTGATAAACACAGTCAAAACGTATGTATACAACACACTCACACAGACCTATTGAAAGAAAGGTAGGAGTGGGATAGAGGGTTTTAAGAGGAGGTTTTGCATGGCAAATACTTCACCTGTCCTGAAGCCCGGGTAGTCTGGAGGAAAGTCCGTAGAAGTGGAGATCCTCAGCACGTGGAGCTGAGGGGAAGGCTCGTTGAACGAAGCAACAGCAAGGCGGGATGGAAGCCAGGAGCGATCCGAAGAAACACCCAAATCAGGGGGTCTTATAGGGGAAAATGTGCCCATAGGCTAGTCTGTTCCTGGGGATAACAATGAGTTTCGGGGTGGAGACAAAGCCTCCGAAAGGTCAGTATTTTGCATGATTGAGTTATGACAGCGTTGTCAATGGAGTAGACAGTATGCAAATGCGGAGTGCTTGACAGTTGAGTATTCGGCTCGTCAAGCTGCCTGTGCAGGGCAGGGAGTCTTTTGTAAACAGCGTGCATACACAATGTGATCTTAAAGAGTACTTGCCTGGAGGTCTCCTAAAGCTGTGGTCCAACTATTATTGACCTGCCTGGATTGGTTTTGAAAGGTTTCAGCTATTTTCGGCCGTGCCTATGTGCATGCTTGTACGGGGGCCTTGCAAGCACATGGAGCAGAACGGGTAAAGAAGGCCAAATTCTTCATATCAAATTATATCTAATATACCGCATGTCTGGACTAGAAACTACGGTAACAACATGGTGAAGTGGTTTGAATATTGGACTGCATCCCTGGAGACCAGGGTTTGATTCCCATAAAAACCCACTGGATGACCTTGGGTGCGTCACACACTTTCAGCCCCAGAAAACCCCATGGTAGGTTCACTTTAGAGTTGCTATAAGTGAGAAATGACTTGAAGGAACACAACAAGCAGCAGCAACAAAGGCTATCTCTGGTTATTATTCATGATGGTTAAATATCACATCTTGCATCACCAGGAGTATGGTTTTCCATATCAGTTTCTGGGGAACACAAGTAGAAGAATGGCATTGTGATCACTGGCTTCCTCTTGGGGCTTCTGTTGGCCACTGTGGAAACCAGGATGCTGGACTCAATAGGCCTTAGTTCTGATTCAGCAGGGCTCCTCTTATGTTCTTATGTATGTCTGATTTCTTTTGTCAGTATGCTCATCAACTGATGTGTATGTGAATTCAGATATGGAGGCATGTGCATATCTCTTCTCGTCACTTCTTAAGTATAGCGCAGTACAAGTTGAGCTGGACTTGACTCTTAAAGCTCCTAAAGAAAACCTTTTGCATCCTCAGTCCAATTTCTGCCTAGGACCTTTATATTTCATGTTTACCTCCACTTAATCAACAATATAGCAAGTACCCAGAATGAAGGCTTTGCAAAAATATTTGCTTAACAAATGAGAGCAGACACAATCAATTTGGTCATATTGGTGTTCTTTATACCAAGTTCCTCTGCAGAGCTTCCCTGCCCAGACAGTTCTGCACTGCACGAATGTAGGGGAGGCTAATAAAAACTGAAGTTGAAAAGTGAATAGAGGAGATAGTAATAAATACTGCATAATCGACTAATTTCTTTGAAAGACCACTTTGCAAAGGAAGTGGGATATGTGGGGTGCGACTTTAGCTTCTACATCCTCTCAGAGGGGACTGTTAACAGATTTCATTACCACCAAAGAAACTCAGTTACTTCTCTCTCTCTCTCCCCCTTTCTTTTTTTTAACCTTTGGGCTTTACAGCTGGTGGGCTAGAAGACAGAACCCCCAGATGTCAGATTTGGCTGAGAGCTCATTAGTTACTGGCCCTGAGTTATGTCTAGAGGACGCCTACAGTAGTGTGTTGACCTTGCAGTAGTGTGTTGGCTTAATTCAGAAACTGAAAAGGACTTCTGACTGTTTTTGCAGCTGTTGACCTCCAGACTTTCTGGATTGTCTTTTTTCTGGCAAATAAGAAAAAGATGAAAGACCTGCCCTGGGAGCTTATAGAAGTGGCAATTCAGGTTTGAAATAGGTTGCAGGGTCACCTGCAGTGTTTAACATATTGAAATGTTAAGGTGTTTCATATTTTTATTTAAAATGCAAACACTGAGCCTCTTCAGACAAGGAAAAGATCTCTCACAATTCCAGGTTTTGCTCCTGTACAAATTGATTTCATTTTGGAGATCTACATGTCACTTTCCCACCCTGAGAATCTTTCAGAATCGGAAAGTGTCAGGTAGATCTCCAAAATGAAATCAGTTTGTACAGGAGCATTATCAAGGATTTTTCATTCCCACTCGACAGGTCAGTTTATATTAACTCAGTATTTCCAGAAATGGAATGTGCCTCTCCCGTCTATTTGTGTTATAGTGGAACTGGCAAAGACGGCCACCACCCAGAAACGGTGATTTTTCTCAGGACTCAAATTCAAAAGAGATGAAGTAAGGGAAAGAAGAAGGGTGGCAATAAAAGAAAATGATCCTAATGCTTAACTAATGTAATATTGCTAAAACCCTTTGACACTCTGACTATAACTCCTCAATAATAATTAAAAAGGGCACACTGGAAATTGGTGAAAGTCAGCTTCTGAAATATTTCTGAGTCTTGATGTGGCATGTGATCAGTTGAAGGAGGAAGAACTCTGGGGAGGGGGGATTCAGAGAAACCAGGGATATCTCAAGAGTTCAGATGCAAAACCACACAGGTAAAATCAAAACAAAAAGAACTAGAAAGTCTGTGAAACTTCCAGGGAATTTTTCCTTTCTGGATTAGTCTATTATTTACCTAGTTATTATCAGCCAGCTCCTCTGCTGAGATCTATAGATCAAGGTCTCCTGGTCATTCCAGATGTATATCTGGTGGCAACCATAGATTAAATCTCTTTGGTCATGGTGCCCTGACTTTGGAATTATTTCACTTTTGCAGTATGAGAGATGCCAGTCTTGATGGCACTTTGACATCTTTTGAAAATGTGCTGCCTTTGCTAATTCTGCTCCCTAGCTTAGTGAGATTTTTCATTTGTTTTGTTTTACCATAGATTTTTGAATTTGTATTTTAAGTTACTGGTCATATTCCAGTCAAGAATTTGGTTCACATAGCAGTAATGTAGCTTGGCATGAACGGGGTAGGGTTAGAGGGGCGTGGGCAGGGCTATGGCATTTGGTGAGGGGCATTGGTGCTCAGAGAGAGGCATAGGGTAGCATATAAATATTGTAAATAAATAAATAAACACATTTCCACATCTATATCTGTAGACTCAGAGATTTCTCATTCATAGGGTTGCCATAAGTCAAACTCGACGGCAGTTAACAACAACAATCACTCACTGCAGGCACTTTTAATGCAACTTTGTGTCCTCATTTCTCCTTTTTCAGGGTAGAGGTTTCATTTCCTCATTTTTTTGCAGTACATATGTGACCACTCTGTCCTGTAATCTACCTCACACTCTGGGTGGAAGAAACAGTAGTCCTACTATAATAAAAGCCAGATTAAAAATGGGCCTGATAAAAGCCTTTGTCACTGATTCAAGGCCTTAAAGCAGGATAGGCCAATGCAAAATCAGACTCCATCTTTGTCAATTCCTTTGTCAAAGCGGATGTACCTATGTCCACTACTGAGAGCTAATAAAATAGCAGTCACACCATTATGACATAGGTTTGGGATCAGCTCTTAGAACTTTCAATTGGATTAGAGTTATAGGCTGGCATTCAACCTGGGACTTCTGTCTTCATAAGCGGACTTACATGTGCACAAAATAGAGCTGAGCAGTTTTGCAACATCTGTTGTCACCTAGAGGCTGCCGTGATGTTATAACATACAGGTGTCTGTTGTACAACGCTAGCCTGTGGAGCAACTGATGCACCATGGCTCTGACGTACAACAGGCACTGATCTGCACTGAAGTATTCCTGATGCATGTATGAGCACCAGCTAGGAAGTGTTTGAGAGCAATAGGGATGCCCAGTGTCCATCAGAAGTGCCCAAGGCACATCAGAAATATCTGAAGACCATCCAGAATGCCTGATGCATGTCGGAAGCAACCAACACACCTTGGAACACTGTTGCTGGTACCTGGATGTGCAACTTCCCAGAAGGGTTTTGTTGCATTTCTGCACCATAACTAGAGATTCATACAGCTACAAAATGTAGACCCTGACGTAGAATCTCAGCCATTATTATTATTGTTACTGTTGTGGAAATGTATGTGAGTCAATTGCAGTGGGGGAATAAACATATAGTAGCACATAACGGTAAAACCTAATTGTTGGAAAAGTTAGCTTAATTTGCTTTCAATTATTTAAAATGGTTATTAATTTTTTAGTATACAAACAATAATAAACCCTCTTTCTTCCCACCACAGTCATCTCTTAAAATTAACAATCAAAATACAAATAAACTATATTAAGGCACGCAATATACATGCAAAAATCATTAAGCGGTAATGAGAAAATAAAATAGGGCTAAGCAAGAAGCAAGCAGTCTGATGGGTTTGAGAGTCAAGTTTTCTATGATTTCACCCATGTTTTCCATGCCATGTTCCCCAAATGTTGTTGGACTTCAGCTCCTGCTAGGCTTCCCTGAAGAGTCAATAGCAAAAGAAAGATGATGGATACTGCAGTCCAACAGCACCCGAAGTGCTCTGGTTGCCTTACCTTGCCCTAGTGCAGTCCTCACTGCATGTTGAAGGGGTAATCTCCACTGTTATCCTACCTCAAATGCTGGGCATTTTAAAAAAAATCAACCTGCCTCACCATGCTCATTAAGGGACATGGGCAATTTCACCATGTTCCCATCATCCTGGGCTGTTTTAGGCTTCAGGGAGAGTTTTTTCTGAAACAAACAGTGAGTAGAAGTCACCAAAAGAATATTTATGTGAGATGGGAGGGATTCCCTCCAGGCCATAAGATTTAGATTCAACCCAGTGCATTTTATCAAAAGGCACCGAAACAGTCTTAAGGAGGTGCATATCATCACCAAGGGCCTTTTCACACTATATAGTTTTAGCACTACGATTCCCACTTAGTCACCATCATCATAATTTTTATTTTTATTTATATTCCACCTCTGCCCCCAAAACTGAGATGCAAGGTGGAGTGCAAATTAAAATGATTACATGGGCCAAAATCTTATTGGGCAGTTATGAATTCATTTCAGGTTCATATTCACAATCCCTATGTAGTTTCTAGTTCAGAGGATAGTTAGGGACTGTAAAAGTTCCCTAGTCCCCATTTACCAGGCAGAAGCCACTGCGGTCAATGGGTGTCTGTTCCCTCATTGTTAGGGACATTTCCACATACTCACACCCACATATGAATGACCATTGGTGTGAGGGGGAATTGTGACAGAGTCCCTGCTTCTGCCTGCCACAGTGCAGATTGTTTACAGGAAGGGGTGTGAGTGTCAGTCAGCTGTTTGCCAATTGACAGAGGAACAGACCTCCATCACTCACAGCAGCTGCTGCCTGGTAAGTGGGGATTGGGAGGATTGAGACAGGAGCCACTGGGTAGCACTATAACTATGGTGCTTATGTATTTGTAACTTCCTAACAGGATCCCAGCCAATATAATTAAAACATACAAAGGTTAACATTAAAATAGAATTATAATATTAATAATGTTAAAACTATCTAAAACATATGCTTAATGGATAAAATGCAATTTTAAAACAGTACAGATTGAAATGATATGGCACCCTCTAAAGAGCCCTTTTGTTAAAAATCTTCAGCTCTAAAAGTCTGTCAGAACAAAATAATGTCTCTGTTTGCCAACAGAAGAATAGCAAGGAAAGGCTGTTCCAGTCTCCCTAGGAAGGGAGTTCTAGTCTAAGCTATGTTCCCATCATCTGTACCTATGAAGATGTTGAGACTGAAAGAAGGATCTCTCCTGAGGCTTTCGTGGTCATGGCAAGCACATATGGGGAGATACAGGTCATTTCTACACCTTACTTGATGCTGCAGAACTCTGGTTGCAATCCTAGCACTACCTTTGCCAGGAAAGGAATGCGATGGGAATGCTCCCCTCAGCACCCCACCAGCTCCCTCTAGAAGGGAGTGCGAGGGACATGCCTCTTCCTTCCACAGTGAAGCTGGGCCCTTTCCCATGCTGTGCTCGGGCAGTAAGCACCTCCATCGCACTTCTGGCCCTTCCGCATGGCAGATAAGTACGGGAGCATCATGTGATTGGGGGTCATTGATGGAAAAACTCCAGCCATTTCTGCATGTTACCTTGCTCCGTTATCTTCTGGTCATGATCCCAGTGGTGCCTTTGCCAGGAAGGGAATACAGCTGGAACGCTGCCCTCTGCACCTAACTGGCTCCCTGCAGGAGGGAGCACAAGGGACATGCCCCTTCCTTCCACAATGCAATTGTGATCATTCCCATGTTGTGCTGGGACAGGCAGTGCCTCCATCGTGCTTTCTGCCCTTCTCCATGGCAGATAAGTATGGTAGCATCATGCAATCGGGGGTCATTGATGGAGAAAGGCAGGACTGTGACAACATCATTAAGAAGTATCATTGTGGTCCTGCTCCTCTCGTGTCCCCATGCTGGGATGCAGTCATTGTGTGGAAAGGGCCACAGTCTGACAGATGGTCTAGATCTAAACTATATACAGGGCTTTATTGGCCATAACCAAAACTTTGAATTGTGCACAGGAACAGAAAGGCAGACAGTAAAGCAAGTAAAGGACTTCCATGGCTCCATCTTATAGAACCCTGGGATTTGTAGGGAGTTTAGGGAGGAGCTCTTAGAATTCTAAACCAGAGAACTGTACTGTCTCTTTAAACTAGAAACCTGAGGATTCCACAGGATGAGGCCATGGTATCTGAACTGGAATCAAAGTGCTATAACTGTGTAGTCTGATAGGGTCCTGGGACCAGCAATACAAATTCCCACCTTCTCATGTTAAGGAGGGTTTTTTGTTTTGTTTACCATGCACAGATAAACCAAGAATTACATGCCTTGCAAAAATAGAAGGCTCAACTAGAAACGTATTCTGGGGAACTGGAATTCACAATTCCAAACGAAGCTGAAGTTCCTAGCCATTCCTCCATTGTCACCCCTTAGAGTTCCCTTCAAATCACTTTTAAATAGGCTCAGATATTCATCAGTCTCTGTGTGGTATTCTGAAGTGCAGCTCAGACTTCCCAGGATAAATTTTTGCCTTTGTTAACCCCTCTCAACTTGGCCTTGTAATGGTATCTGAATCTAACATGCTGCCTATAACTAAGCATAGAAGCATCTGTACATTTTGTCATCTGTCTTCCAACACCTTGCTGTAACCCTTTGACTAGTTCATGGGCTTACCATTATTTTTGGATGCTGCTTATTAACTTCTAGCCTTTCCTTCATCTGGGAAATGTGATGCAAGGAGGTCTGTTGTGCGTCAGTACAAATTAGGAAGCACATACTGTATTGTTTCTGTGTTTATAAATGTGATAGCTGGTAAAAGATTTTTTATATGAAATCAAATTTTGCCACATTTTCTGGGATCTCATCTTGACTACAACAGTTCCAGGATTGGAAACTGTGTTTTTGGAGCTTGGAATCCAATTCTGTCTCAATTTCCAATCTATCCAGTTGCCCATATGAGAATATATGAGGGGTCAATCTGGCGCTTAAATGAAAAATGTAGTCTACTGTCCTGATCATGCACACCAGTTTGGATCCCCGAATGAAAGATTGGCCATTTCTGCACTAGACTGTTATAGTGCTATTATTCCACTTGCAACATCCTATGGAATCCTGGGGTTTGCAGTTTCGAGAGAGGCTGGAAATGACCCTTGTCCTAATTGTATATCACTCTTGCTTCCCAAGTAGTATTGGGATGTTATACCTCTCTTACTAGTACCTTGAAATTATCATTGACAACAATCCTAGATCACATGAGCAAACTGGATTCACAGACATTTCTGCTTATTCATAAAAGTGGAAAATTAATTAGATGAGCAATATATTGATGCTTAAATTGCAGAACAAGCCCTTTTCATACCCCAAGTGTTGTGAAATTTCAGGTTATTGGGACATAAAAGAATTAATCTCTCATGCCTGCCTACCACTGTTGAGGATATGCTGGCTGTGCTTTTACAGTAGGTTTGGAAAATTCTTGTGATGCAAATAGAATTTTCTGCAGAAAAGATAGATAGACAGAGAGATACATAGATAGACAGAGTGCATCTCTATCAACAGGATGGAATATTTCAGCCACACTAGATTCAATAGGCAAGTTTGGGTTGGTGAACGTTATTTGACAGGGCTTCCTTTTTTAAAAAAAAACTTGGTCCGAAATGCTTTGTTTTATTTGCTCCACTGTCGAGTCATTAACTTTAAAATTAAAGGTTGGCAACATTACATAATGTGAGCCCTATATATCTCTGTCTTTCTGTCTCTGTCTGCCTCCACCACCAGCCTGGCCTTCCCGCTCTTCAGGTATATAGCTTATAAGCAATTAATCCATCCCAAGAATGAGGATGGGAACAGAAACAACCAAAGATACTTTGCTTCCTGAAGCAGAATAAAAACTTGGAGCCTCACTCAGAAAGCCAGCTAACTAAAAGCAAGCTAAATTATTCTGCCCCAGGACAGGGAGCAGAAAATCCCTGAAAGACCTTTCCCTATCCTTCACAGTAACATATCATAACAACAAATTAAATGATCAAGAATTTGTTGCTTTTTCATGAAACCTTGAAGCTGCTGCTTGAGATGGCTGTCTCATATCGCTTAATACTAGGGCCAACCCGAGGGACATAGCTGGTCTAAAGGGATAGTCATGAATTTATTCTTGAGACCAACTTGTGGCATTGTATGAGCAAAGTAGTTGGCTTCCATTTTCTTGGGGGCTTTTATTATTGATTTTTATTTTTTGAAAGGTGAAGAGAGGGGGTGCTAGAATATATTCAAGTTCTCATTTTAAATGTGTCAAGTAATCCCAGATTTAAATACTGTAGAAGGAAGGCAAAAGAGGTTAAAACCAGGACAATGATTTTATGAAAACTTTTCCTCTCCCTGAGAATCAGAGTTCTGTTGCATGCACTTATGCCACTTTGTAATGTATCGATTATTGTAATTATGCCCTTTTGAATCTTCCAAAATCATATTAAATTCAATTGCAGCAAGTGTAAATGCTATTATACAATATAGGTTCTGGTGCTAGAAAACTGAAATGAGATTAATTTCAGACAGCCACCTGTGCTTTCCAGTAAGACATTTTGTGCACTAGAAAGCTGAGCTGCATTTATGTTTCCTTCTTCCTCCAACTCCACTGATCTCTTTTTGAGTCTGATGCCAAGTGCCTGAGATTGTAGAACAGGATACTTCTGTTTTAAAAGAGGATTGAGCAGCTATACTCAGTTGTACTACTTAATCTCTCACTTTTCCTGTAGTCTCTTGAAGGAGGAATCTCTTGGAGGAATCCCTATTAAATGAAGCCCACTTATTTTTATTTGTTAATTGATGAGCGTTATTCCACTCCTTTAGAAGCTGAGATGCTGGAATAGCACAATGGTGAAATACATGCTTTGCCTGCAGAGAGTCATAGGTTTGATCACTGACATCTCCAGATAAGGATAGAATCCTGCTTGAAATCTTAGGCTGAGATCCTACATTGATTTTGAATGGTGTTAATCTCTCTTCATGGTGTTACACATGGATTGTGCTGTGTAATTCTTTGTTGAATGGCAATGTTGTGCAACCATAGGTACAACCAAAGAAACTACTGGCAGTTTCAGCATGAATTCACATCCAGGTATGCAAGCGCACCACATTTGATAACTCTGCTCCCACAACCTTGGACTGAGCATGGACTTTGCCCTTTGGACAAAAATATCCAACTGCTTCCATGAGGGAACTTACATATATTTAAGACACCAACAGGACTTTACCCTTCAGGAGTTCTACAAGGAAGCATAAAGGAATTACTGGGCTGTATTCTGTTTTTATGAAAGTTACAGTGATTATTTCTAAATTTCCATCTAGGTATGGGCCTTGCTTCAGGATGGAGTGCAGAGGCCAGATACTCTACAAAGGACAGTCCTCTGCCTGAGGGTGTCCTGTGTCCAGGCATAAGAAAGCAGAGCAGAATGACCCTTGAAATCACCCCGTCCATGTTAGGCCAATGTTTCACCTCGCTATATAAAAAGAAAAAATGAGGAGTGGCAATATATATTGATAAAAATATCCTTGCAAAGAAAATAATAGAAGATGAGGAAGGAAGATTATTAGGAGTAGAACTTGAAAAAAATGGAAGAAAAATATTACTGATTGGAGTGTATGCCCTAAATGAGAATAAAAGAAGATTTTATAAAGAAATGAAAGAGAAAATATCTGAATATGAATATGAGGATTGGATATTAGCGGGAGACTGGAATGGCATTACCGATGTGGAAATGAACAGGAAATCAACTATGAAAAAACAAGATAAAGGACAAAGAGAGAAATTTCCAAAGACTTTTTTTTGAGATGTGTGAGGAAATAGCAGTAATGGACGCAAGGAGAATTTTTTACCCAAACGAAAAGGATTATGCATATTTCTCTGAAGTGCACCAATCTTGGTCAAGAATAGATATGATAATGGTGTTGGAACAATTTTTAACAGAGATAAAGAAGATAGAAATGTTGCCAAAGATTATTTCTGATCACCATCCAATGACGATGCAAATACAAGAAACCACAAAACAATTTCAATGGAGATTGAATAATAGTCTATTAAATGATGAAGAGGAAGACAACAGGAGAAAGAAACATTGAAAAACTACTTCATGGAAAATGTAAAGGAGGATATGAAAATGAAGACGATTTGGGATGCATCCAAAGCAGTGATGAGAGGTTTCTTCATTCAAAAAAGACAAATTCAAAATAAGAAAAAGTGAGAGGAATATCAAGAATTGATAACAAAACTTCAAGAAAAAGAAAAAGAATGTAGGGAAAATCCAGAGGAAAAATCAATACAAGTGGAAATAAAGATAATACAACAAAAGATAAGGATGGATTTACAAGAAGAAATAGAGAAGAAGATGAAACAATTAAAAGTAACCCAGTTTGAGCAGGCAAACAAGATTGGGAAATGGCTTGTGTACAGGTTAAAGAAGAAGACAGAAAGAAACATAACAGCTGAACTGAAGAATGGGAAGAAGAAAATTACACAGCAAGAGAAAATAAAACAGAAATTTAAAGAATACTTTGAAAAACTATTCCAGGAAGAAAATCCTCAATATCAAATAGAAGAAAAATGGAAGGAATTTGTAAAAACTATAAAAATTCCAAAAATATTGGCAGAGAAACAGGAACAATTAAATAAAAAAATAACAACAGTTGAAATAGAAGAGGCAATAAAAGAGCTGAAAATGGATAAAGCACTAGGACCTGACAGATTTACGGCATTGTACTATAAAAGATTTACAAAAGAAATAATACTTCCATATCAGGCAACTTTACACAAAATTGAGAAGGAAGGGAAACCGCGGTCATGGGGAGAAGCAAATATAGTGGTAATATCTAAAGAAGACAGAGATAAGAGGGAAATGAAGAACTATAGGCCAATCTCTTTGTTGAATGTAGACTATAAAATATGGGCAATGATATTGGCTAAGTGACTCAGACATGCAATACAGGATAAAATACAGGAAGGACAAACCGGTTTTCTCCCAGGAAGACAAATGAAGAACAATACTAGAGCTTTATTAAATACAATTGAATATTATGATAAAAATCCAGGGAAGAAGATAGCTATCATCTCATTGGATGCTGAAAAAGCATTTGATAATGCTTCCTGGAATTTTATGCATTACACTTTAAGAGAATATGGCCCAGGAGAAGTATTCTGCAATTGGTTGGAGAAGATATATTGGGATCAATCAGCGAAGTTAATAATAAATGGAGATAAAACACAAAGCTTTGAAATAAAGAAGGGGGTCTGGCAGGGATGCCCGTTATCACCGTTATTATTTATAGCAGTTTTAGAGGTATTATTGCTGGTAATAAATGAAGATCGACAAATAAAAGGATTAAAAATAAAAAGGAAGGAGATAAAGTACAAAGCCTTTGCAGATGATGTAATAATATTTCTTGAGGAACCACAAGATTCAATACAGAAGTTGAAGGGAATCTTGCAAAAATATGGACAAATAGCAGGATATAAGATAAATAAAGAAAAAACAAAGATGATGACATTAAATATATCAAAAAAAGAGGAAGAAAATTTGGAAAAGAGATCAGGATATCAAATAGTAAAGAAAAGAAAATATTTAAGAATAAATATAACAAAAATCAAGAATTATTTGATAACAATTATGAGAAGACATGGAAGGAGATTCAAAGCAAAATGGAAAAATGGACAAATATGAATTTATCTCTGTTAGGAAGAATAAATACTTTTAAAATGTCCCTATTGCCTAAGCTAATGTTCCTGTTCCAAAATTTGCCAATAATAGGAGAAGAAAAGATCTTTAAAGAATGGGAAAAAAGGCTACGGACGTTTATCTGGCAAGGCAAGAAACCAAGAATAAGATTTAAAACATTACAAGACGCAAAGGAGAGAGGAGGTTTTGATGTGCCATCACTGAAAATATATTATCAAGAATACTGATTAGAAACAATTAAAGATTGGATTTAAGTAGAGAACACAACAATAAAAGAAGCTGAAGGAATAGAAAATAGATTTGGTTGGCACGGATACTTGTGCTATGATAAAGTAAAGGTGAATAAAGACTTTAACAATCATTGTATCCAAAAGTCTCTAATGAAAGTGTGGATACAAACAAAACACAGATTTTATAGAGGACTTCCTATGTGGACCTCATCCCAAGAAGCATTTAATATTGCTCCAACAAAGCAGGGGAAATTATTGACGTATCAAGAGCTATTGAAAAAGGATGGTACAAGGAATGCACAGAGGTAGTTTTGCCAGTTGCTTCTTCTGAAATGCACTTGGTCTGTCATCCAAGTATTAACCAGGGCTGAAACCACTTAGCTTCCAAGAGCAAATGGCATCTGGCACTTTTAGGGTACTCCTTGGAAATATCAAACAGATTCAATACTTTACAAGCCAATTTTGCAATGTATTATAACTACCAATTACTATAGAATTTGCTGAGTCTCTGCTCAAACAACCCAAAGTGCACTGTTTTTAAAATCATTGTCCTCAGGGAAATAAGACAAAAAGGGACAAAAGAGCAGCACAGTTTAATTTAAAGTGCCTGTACACACACACACACACACACGTAATACTCTGTGTGTGTGTGTGCGTGTGCGTGCGTGTAATTGATTAATTATAGGAGAACACCCCAAAGCCTCTGACAAAGAAGCTCCTTTTTACAGAGAGCCTTTCTGCACTACAGTGCTACGGTGCTATTATTCCACTTTCTACATCCTATGGAATCCTGGGGTTTGCAGTTTAGAGAAGGATTCCACAGGATGTTGAAAGTGGAATAATAGTGCTATAACAGTGTAGTGCAGAAAGGCCCCAGGACTAGCAGCAGAATCTTCAACATTGGCAGTGGGGTTGTGTCTCTCATTGCCCAAGAGGGTAGCAGGCTAATTTATCCAATGGAGGTGTAACTGTGATTTAAGCATAAACTTTGATGGTACTGGATATCCCTTTGTGATATCGGGTAATTTGACCTTTCCATGGCACCCTGGCGTATGCATTTAAAAAAAAATGGTCTCCAGGACACAAGACAGGGCTGCAGCCGTTTTATGACAGGATTTCAGGCAGGCACTTAAAAGCCTTGATTGCTGTTCTGAGGATCTACTTCTTTCACCTCACAAGGTGAAGATTTGCATCCATACCATAAATAAGGTGTCCACCGACTGACATTTGGGCCATCTGATTGATCTACCACGGATGTTGATCCACTTCTAAGCCTTTTGGTGCATTTCAAAGCTAACTTTGTTCTTAAAGTTTATGACAGGAATCTCAGGCACAATTTCTGTTATAAAAACCCCTAGTTCTGATAGTTGAGAGAGCCGCATTTTGAATTTCATCCCGCTTTGCTGACAGTTTGTATAGCGAGCTCCCAAGAATCTACTAAGCCTCATTTCCTTCAGCTATCCAGGACTACGTGATCAGGTGTCGTATAATTCATTCCTAAAATTCATTTCCCTCTCCTACTTCTTATTTAGTTAGTGGTGTGTTTGGTTGTCTTATATGTTGCTTTTCATTAAAAACATTAACTGGTTTATTTTGTAAATTGCATGGCTCATTGACCTGACTCTGTAAACATAGGGCAAAAGACCCCCGCTATAGTTACCCTGCCTCTCCTAGCCAGCAAGTGTGCTCCAGTTAATTTCCCACCTGTGTTAATATTTGAATATTTGGGTGTCCTTTCCAGCACCCCTAAATACAGGGTTACAGAGGGAAACAGGCAAGAGACCAAGGACGACCGACTGACTTGCTGCCACTGCTGCAATGCACCATCTGCCACTAGATTACTTTGATAATGCCCAGATACTAGGTGTGGATGGACAGCTTCAAGTTCTCTCCTTTCTCTTTGTTCTTCATGTTTAAAATGAACTTGAACCAGATAGTTTCAAATACAGAACTGATTGTTATGATTCTGGACACCCAGCCATTCCAGCCAAATTTTGAGCCAAATTCCTGTGGCTACCTAGAGGAGCTACTGCTACTCAATATGTGGGGAGTTGGAGTATTATATGATTTGTACTTTTTCATTTGCAGACATACATTTGGAACCTCACATTGTTATTTCATGGTCACAGGATGGCTGGGGCTTGATGCTTTTACAGGTGCTGGGCAATAGGAAGCCTCCGTGGCTGGCTTTTCCCTGATGTACTGGAAGCTTGCAACAACCTGCCTGAAGAATGACACACAGAACAGAAAATATATAGACATGTTCTCAGCACTCCAATTCATTTTAAATCTCCTCCTGGGCACTGAAAATGTTGCCATCTTCTCTCAGACATTTGGTTTTTATAACTTAATGTATAGACCATTGATTTCTATATGAAATTTTCAACTGCTAAGGGATCTCTTTTTTCTAGAGAATTCAGCAGGGTGTATGTTGAAATCCACCATGAAAACTAGACAAAGCAATCCTTTCCCAAAGTTCAAAGAATATTCATAGCTGTTAAAAAAATATCCTATGTTCAATTTAGCCAGCTTCATAGATTCTCTGTGTACTGTGACACTAATACCAGTAGCTGAGATGTCTGCCCACAGATAAATAAACTTATGTGGCAAGCTCATTAGTGCTTGCTGCTGCATCTTACTTGGCTGAGTTTCTGTTTCTGATTTAGGGTACTGTGACACTTAGCAACACGCTGAGCTTTGCTGAACACTTGGCTGGGCCAAAATAGCACAGGAGTGAGCTGTAGGATGAAATAATAGCAAGCAAAATACAATAGCTCTGAAGCAGGTGGTTCCCACGTGGCAACTGTTCTAAATACAATGTAGCACAAGGGTTTTCTTCAGCAAGGCGGTGAAAGCATCTTGGTAGCCAGATGTGATCACCACACCTTGACATGGAGACGGATTCACCTGTGGTACCTGCAGCACACTGGAGAACTTATTTGTGCATTGTGCCTGTTCAGGAGGTTTTAACTTACTGAACCAGAAGTTGTTCTCTCACCTTCCCTTACTGTCTGTGCTTGTGTGTGTGTTAAGTTTTCAACTATCTTTCAAGCTCTGTTCCTTGACCAAAGATAACCAAAGGGATTTTTGCTATTTGAAATGAAAAACAAAGGTTCTTCCCCCCACATTCCATCTATGGAAGTTGACTGAACTAGCAATGTAAACAGATTATATATAGCAGTAGAAATGGAGGTAATGCATGGTAAAATTTTACTTATTGGGATCTACGGATCACAACAGAATAAGACCTGTTATTATGATAAATTACAGAAGGCAATTGGGGAATTCCACTTTAAGTGCTCTGGCAATACCCTAGGGAACCTTGGAGTTTTCAGTTTGGTGATTTTACAGCCCTGCACCCCTCCACCCAAGATTGATGTGATTTAATTGGCAATATTATTTGATTGGCACCACATTAATTGGCATCAATATACAGTGGAACCTGAGTTGACTAGAAGGTCAAGCTGGAAAGAGAAAATTACTGACTGTAAATGTGAGATTGCAAGGCAGGTCAGCTACACTCCCTCCTAGGTGAAACTGAAATCATTGTCAGGCAGATTGCAAGGCAACTCTAGAGACAATAGGCTTATGCTAAAAGCTGGACATCTTGGAGCAGAAAAGGGAAGTTCCCACCAAACCGTGATTGTTCTAACCCTGACCCCTCACACCTGGATGTGTCCCTGCTTTGTCTTCCCAACCTCTCCACAATACAGAGCTATTACGGCAGCCATTACTCCTTTTGTCACATAAACACTAAGACCATTAACTCTGTCTGGACCTCATTATTTATGTTGCAACTCCCATTGTCAACTCAACTGGAAGAGCAATTCACATCCATACCTGTAGAGATTTTGGGTATAAAAACCCTCAATTTCGAGCAGTCTCTCACAGTCTCTCGGCTTACTGAACGCCATGCTGTTCATTGTTTGCAGACTGTCCTTAGGTGCTTACCTAAGCCACATTACCGCTTTTCTTCGCGTCCCTCCAGACTGGTAATTATCACCCAAACCACAAAATTCCTCTATCCACAACTTTCCTCCTTTTATCCTTCAGCTAGTCCTTGTATGAATGCATGAGTATTCGGATCTTTTGTGTGCATGTGTGATTTTCTCAATGAAACATATGTTTAGCTTACTTTTTTCAATCTCTGACTGGATTATTGTTGTGTGACCCCACAAACATTGGTGGAAAGATTTCGTTAAGTTAACCCCCTCTTCCAGGCCTCATAATTTTGAGCTAATTAATTCCCCATTCTCATATGGAGATACTGGCATCACAGGTGGACCGCTGAGTCACCCACATTTTGGGGAACAGTGAGGGACTAGAACTCTCTGGCTAAGAACAGAGCTGTTGCAAGCTACAGAGACACAATCCACTCAAATTCTAGCTGAAACCATGCTCCAATCACCAACACAGTGGACCTCCTCAAGCCTGCCAACTTGATCACCCTTCTCTGCTAACTGTAAGTTTTGCCTGCCTACCCCATGCATACCATTCTACCATTCTAGTGCAGTATTTTAATTATGATCATTATTTCTGGCCCATAATTGACCTCTTCTGAGCAGCTCCATTTCAATTCTGAACCTTGGGGTGCCCTAAACCCTGATGTCTGTGCCAGGCTGGAAAGGATGCCTCATTTTTCTCTCTCTGTTTTTCTCTTTTTGCTCTCTGTACACATTTACAGTAGCATACCACA
Source organism: Ctenosaura bakeri (assembly GCA_948474755.1). Lineage (NCBI taxonomy): Eukaryota > Metazoa > Chordata > Lepidosauria > Squamata > Iguanidae > Ctenosaura > Ctenosaura bakeri. The sequence continues at coordinate 10,269 of CAOLHI010003100.1, read as the reverse complement.
GAAGCAGCATCCCTAGATTGCTAGAGTTCAGAAAGCAGCACACACAGGCAGGAATTAACACTCAAATGAATATACATACTTTTTAAAGAGATGTATTTCATTTGTTGAATAAAACCAAACTAGTAACTTGCACAAAAACCATTGCTATTATCAAATTATATTTCACCAGAGCTGTCTGTTCTGGATAAGCTATCATGTCTCGAAATTCCTTGCACTTGTGTGAAAAGGAACATGAAAAAGATTACAACTGTTTTGGCTTCCCACTGGCTTTCCCCATTGAAAATCCTTAAAAGTCGCATTTTGAAGACTTGATTCAGATTGGAGATCTGAATCAGATCAGATGGGATTCAGATGGGTCCATACTGAGGGTCGCAATGTGATTCAAAATCTGAATCAAATTGAAGGGGCTTGGCACTATACTAATGTTTACTTTCCAGACAAACATGGAGACTGGAACATAGTTATTTTGGGGGACTAATCACTTCTCCAGATTTTGCAGTGCAGTTTTTGGCTTAACAATCACATATGTATTTAATATGTGGTAAAATGTATACAGTGGCTTCTTCACTTTCATGAGGGTTCCAGATAATAACCCTTGTAAAAGTAGAAAAATTGCAAATATCTCCCCCTTACAATCCCCCTCCCATTTCCTTGCCTTTTGCCCTGGTGCACTTCCTGCCTTCCTTTTCCATGCATGGGTAAAAGGAAAGAGAATGGGGAAGGAGTTGTGCCCTGCCCCCATTCCCTCGCCTTTTGCTGCAGTATGCATACCTTCCTTCTCCATGCATGGTACTTCCCTTCTCCCATTTCTTTGCCTTTTCCCCAGGCACAGAGAAGGAAAGCATGTGTGACCAGGCAAAAGGCAAGGAAACAGGAGGAGGAAAAGAAGGAAGAAGGCACAGGTGAGCCTCGCGAATAATCAGATTTCTGAAGGTCAAACGGCGATAAGTTGTGTAGAAAAATGTACGTGTTACAATACTGTAGATTTAAAAATGTGTACACTATGGAAAGTTGCACACGAAAACATCTGTTGTCAGGGAAAGTGATGTAAGATGTGCCTAGGTTAGGCACAACTGCATTTGAAACCGAATGCAATGTTTTCCATTAAAAAAAAAATCAGACTGTTGGAAAATCTGATAGAACAGAATTATGATTAAAATAAGGATCTGGAAATGTTACTTTTTAAAACTACAACTCTCAGAATCCCCCAGCAATGACAGCCATTAGCTCCCCACTGCCCAGATCTTGGTTTCACATATGTCAAAGAAGCACAGGCCAGATATAGACAGGTTTGTCCCCAGCAAGAAATTCAACTCCCTAATTCTGATTTTTTTTCTGTTTGAAACTGTATTTTTTAAAAAGACAATATCTATCATAACAAATTACTATATAATAGAAAAAAGAGAAAACTGGAACTAAAATTAGGAAAGTGATACCATGTCTGGGTGGCACACAACTCCCAGGAGGAAGAGAGACTACCAATAATTAAATTAAACCATATCCCTCTTGTTAAAGTCTTGGATCTCACTGGAATCAGTGCATCTGCAGTCTTCAACACATGAAGAAAGTAGCTAAAACTCATCTAGCTATGGAGCTCTTCAGAGACTGAACTATAAGCCTCTTAAAAGGATCTTCATAACAGATCTGATTCTACTTGAATAATCAACTTGGTAGATATTGGACTTGGTTGATTATTTACGGTAATTTTCATTGTGGGCATATTAGAAACTGGAGGGAAATTCTACTTTAGGTGTTTGTTTGTTTTAGTACATTTAAAATAATATCTATCTATCTATCTATCTATCTATCTATCTATCTATCTATCTATCTATCTATAGAAGCACATACACACACACACATTAAAATTAAAGGCAGATGACTCTTTGCCAGAAGGTAGATGGGCAGTCTGTGTATGTTACTAGTTGGGCAATAAAACTTAGTTTTTGTCAGCCAACCAATACTGTACAACAGGCAACCTGAAAAAGCAGTGAATCTATCACTGACAGGCTCTTCTAGGATCCACATATAACACGTTGGCTGGGGAACATCAGGAGTTATATCCTAAAGCATTCACTTTTCCAAGCTCTGCAATGACCTACTAACTTTTATTCTGGCTTCTCCCACTGAGCTCCCTGTACCAGCTATAATTCTTTCCAGAAGATTTGCTTCCTAGCTTTGCAGAACATGTGGAGGATTAGTGTGGCTGTGCCCCTTGATTTCTCCCTTGGAATCCCTGTGTCAGCCAGAAGATTTAGCATATGCGAACAGCCTGGATCAGTGGCTCCTGACCTTGAGTTGTTGGGCTTCATCTCTCAGAAGGTTGAATCAGCATGGCCAATGGTGGGGGATTCTGGGAAATATAGTGCAGCAGCATCAGCAGAATTACTGGCCTAGACCACACCTCAGTTGCTACAGGACAAGACAAAATCACAAATTTTAGAGTGTGCATTTTTGAAAATCCAAGTAAATAAAACAGGGTCTTTATAAAATGGAGATTTGACTTTTGAGTGTTCATATCTCACTGCATCCTCAGCAGGTGAATGACTTTGGCCCTTTCCGCACTTTACCTTCTTCTGGCGCTGGGGTGTGGGGATCGCGAGAGCGGCCTCTGGTGAGAGGCTCTCGCATCCCTGCTGCTTCAGCTCCACACGAGCTGCCTGCTTGCACAAGAGCCCTGCCTCTTCCTTCTGCAGCACACCCTGGGAGTTTCCCAGGATCTGCTGGGGCAGGAAGTGTGACCACATATCTCTGGAGGCTCAGCACGCCCATGTGTGTGGGGCTCCAGAGCAATGTGTGATGGTGCACCATTTTTGGCTTCTAGCCGAAAATGAAAAGGTGCGCGATTGGTGCCTGCCAGCCCCTGTAGCATCACGTGATTATGAGTGTGTTATGCAGATCACTCCTCACAATTGCGCGACACTCCAGGTGCCCTTTCGCATGGAGAATGCTGTGCAGAAAGGGCTTTTATTTCAGAATGTGCATTGCTTATATGAGACATAATGTACCAAAAGGAATACCTTTACACACACACACACATTAATATTTCCAAATCAATAGTGAGTTTGCTTTCTAAAAAGAAACCAGCAAGGATTTAACATCAACACACTGATGGGCCAGGTCCATTTGGGAACTGTCAATATTTGTGGAAGAAAAGGATGAAAAGCAAATAGATCTGACATAAACTAGTATTTTATTTCCTCATTTTTAAAAAGATCCTGGAAAGAACTTTGGTTAAAACATCTATTGTGAGAGATCACCAGAGATGCAGATTGTGATTATAATGTATGCACATGTACATCTAAATATTCAGCAAGCTCTGAAAGCTTGCGGCTATTAAAAAATAATTTGGGATTATGTCTGTCGACATTAATGGGTTTAAACTGTAAATCAAGGCTGAGAAAACTTGGATCTTCAACACCCACAGACCCTTATCATTGGTCAGCCTGAGAGGTGCTGATGAAAGCTAGAGGGTGAAATATTTTGAAGGCTAAAGATTTGCTATTCTTACAGTAGGCCAATTAGCTAAAATTTTAGTAAATTAGTGAATGGGAATCAAAAAAGCTAATAACATAAACCAGAAAGGGAACAAGTGTGCCAGAAAGTAACGAACAGCCTACTATGCCAATAGTAGAAAGAAAGAAAGTCCTATCATTATTCCGAGTAGAAGAGCTACTTCAGGCAGTGGAATTTGATGCCTTGTCATGATTTTCAGAATCCTCTGCCAGAGACAACCACCTGCCTCTGGCTAATAGTAGGGGCAGCCCTGCTCCCACAAATTGTGGAACTTTTATATAACATTAGCATTCCCTGGGATTTTATTTTCTCACAGGCAATACTTGTTAGAAAGATTTGAGATCTTGTGTCTCTAATTCTCCAAGCTGTCTTGTGCAGTACCTGTAACTCATCCCCATATTCCCCAATCCAATCTGTATTCAGAGTAATTAACATACAGAGATTGGGTTCCTAAGGGAATACACTGCCTTCCTCCTTGGTGCTAGGCCTCATCTCCATAGTAACTGGCCTATTCAAGAGAGACACAGTTGACTGAGGCCCAAGATCTCTTTGGCTGAGAATTTTAAAGGCCCCTCCCTAAACTGCAAACCTCAGGATTCCACAGAATCTTCTTAGGCAACCAATCATATGAGGTCTTCACCTGACACAGCCAATCATATAAGGCCTTTGCCTGACAAAAACAAACAAACTTTGACTTTTATGTATTAGATCTACTTTGCCCCCCAAAATGCCAAGAGGTATTCCAAGATAATATCAATTTCTGGGGCGTAGGTTTGGATCACAAAGCCAAATAGGAACACTAATGTGGTTATTGCACCATCACACAGATGCAAACAGTGCAATTCTGTACATATGTCCTTAGAAGTGAATCTTGTTGAGTTCAACAGGGCCTACTTCAAAGTAAGTGGGTATCTTGTTTTAATAAGTACTGTTTTCAGTCAGGGTCTGTTTAAGCCAGTGGGCCTGAAATTTAAGTAGCTATGCTTTTTTATCTATTTATCAGAAAGGTTGATAGGTAGCTAAGGGCCGAAATACCTTAAAGGCAGAAGATCTCATCTGATCTTCGAGGTTAAGCAAGTCATGGTTAGTATGTAGATGGGAGACCACCAATATGTGATGTAGGTTGTATCTCAGAGGAAGGAACTGACAAAACCACTTCTGGGTTTTCCTTGCCTAAGAAAACCCTGTCAAATTCATGGGGTTGCCATAATTCAACAGGTGACTTGAAGGTACACAGACACAGGTAGGTAGACACAGACAGACAGTTATGAAAGCCGTTTTGGTAGGATACTGAAGCTCAGGGATGGGAGACAAGTCTCCAGATATTTCTGGAATGTAAACGAAGGATCAGTCCTAGTCAGCATAGCCAGTGGTAAAGGGTGATGGAAATTGCTTTGCAACACCTCGAGGGGCAGAAGTTGCTCTACTACACTTGCTATAGCAGTAAATAGAAACACTGCCTTTTACTTTTAACAATACATTGTTGTTTTTGCTTCTTGAACTGCAAGTTATCTTACTTTGCCTTCATGATGTCAGAAAGGCAGTTTGGGGCAATTTGCAAATATATTTAAATATAACTGATGTGCATGCAGAATGCACAGCCGCTGACTTAATTTTATTCAGGTTATAGGAACAGACTTTTTTTTTTTTTAAAGTTTATTGTATTTTTGCCAAGCTAATGATAAGAGACAGTGGGAAGGGAGAGCAAGAGACTTCAAATTTCTCAGTATTCTGCAGGCATCTCGATGATAAACTGCCAAGCTGTGCAGGGGAAAACTTTTTGAGTCAACTATAACCCAATAGTTTCTGAGCTGAGTTTCTGCTACTGGAATCAGATTAAATGTATCAAAGCTACAGTTAGGCATCCAGATATTGATCACTGACTAATCAAAAGCAGATATATTTTTCTGGCATTTAGCCGGTCTGGGTCTTTTGGTAAGATAGGGCCAAATTCAGACATAGCGTAAGCCTGCTCAGATATGAAGGCAACCATAGGACTGCATGTCAGTAGATCCAGTTCTGATCACGTTCCATTATTCCAAGCTTTTAAAGTGATTGTGCTTCATATTTTGTGCCAATAAATGAACAAATATTCAACATGAAGATCCAGAACACTTTTCAAGACCAAATCACACATAACTTAGGCCATTTCTGCCCTACACTATTATACTGCTATTATTCCACTTTGAACAGCCTATGGAATCCTGAGGTTTGCAGTTTAGGGAGGGGCATTTTGAATTCTCAGCCAGAGAGCTCTTTGGTCTCAGTAAACCACAAACCCTTGAATTCCACAGGATGTAGAAAATGGAATGATAGCACTATAACAGAGTAGTGTGGAAATGGCCTTAGAGGCAAAGCTGGGTTTGCCACCACAGGGACATCAGAAGAATGCTAGTCAGTCACTGATTCCTGACAAGACTTGTATGGCAGTACTATTGGGTAAGTGGAAGAAGACTGATCACCTCTTTAGATTGGGGTGTGCAACCTGTGATCCTCAAACATTGTATGATTGTATGATAGAGACTATTTCCAGGTTACCTTCTTACTCCAGAGTTCCTGTCACCTCATCTTAGCCCTTCTTCAAAATCCATTCTAGGTTATTTTAAGGAAAATAAAGTGAATCTAAAAAAGGTCAAGCATGTCTGTCAGCGTGATGTAATGGTTTGAGCATTAGACTACAATACTGGAGATGAGGGTCCAGTTCCCCATTCAGCCATGGAAACCCACTAGGTGTCCTGGGGTGTGTTGCACACATTCTCAGCCTCCCCCCAAAAACTGTGATAGGTCCACCTTAGAGTTGGCTGTAAGTCAGAAATGACTTGAAGGCACACAACAACAATATATGTCTTTGAATTCTAGTGGTGCAGGCTGGGACCCAATAAATCCCCAACATAAGCTTAGGAAGTGATTAAACGGTAAAAGTCTTATTTTTAAAGCTCCTCTTTCAACATAAACCATGCTAGGCTTTAGATTGTGTTCAATGGTACAATCATATCCTTCCTAACCTTTGCTTGAATTCCACTTCCTATCCTCCTCCTAGTTGGCCACAAATCACAGAAACTGTTTAATTGCTGGACTGTTTTCTGACTCCTTCTGCTTCTCTCCAGCTGCCCTCTCACAACGTTCTGAGAGCTGTGAAAGACTGAAAGCAGCAGAGGATGAACACCAGTCCTGTCCATCAGAGAAGGCAACTTCTATCAGCCCTAGGCAGCAGAGCCTACAGTGAGGAATAATAGGAGTTACAGATCACCCTCATTGGGCAGAACACACACAGTCCACCCTGACTTAAAGTGTCAGCACAGGATGCATAAAATGTTTAAGTATTTTTTAAAACTACAGCCCCTTTTAGTGAGCATAGGAGACGTAACTGAAAGGTTGCCATTGCTGTCTGTCACCTTCTGCCACCACCTGAGGCAGTTGCTTTAGTCTGCTTAATGGTAGGACCGCCCTTGATGAGTAGTAAATTACAGTTGCAAAGTGCATGCTAAGGCTTTTATGAAAAAAGGGGCCAAGTCAAATTGGGACATTTGATGTGGCATAGTTATCTGAAACTCCACAAGCCTATTTGGTAATATCAGTGGTATTAAGAAAATAGTACATTTGGTCATGTTTCCACTTCTAGTCATGCAAATAAGATGATAAATTCACTTCAACCACTGGATACTTACATTCACAGGGAAATAATCCTAGAGTTGGTAAAACATGGCACTACACAGTATTGGCTTGTCTATAATGCACCAATATTTCCCCATTTGTTGCAGTTATTATAGTGATTTCCAGTAAGGTCTGTGGTGATCTATCCAGTTCTAGTGCAAGGGCATGACCAGCATCACAACTGGTGGCAGAGCTAGGTAAAATAACTTTTCTTAAACAACTCCCCAAATCCCCAGTTGTCATGCTGGCTTGGGATTTTGGGAGTTTTTGTTCAGAAAAGTAACTTTGTTTAGCTCTCGTTGTGGCTGTATCAGAAGCAAGAGCTGGACTGCTTGAGTTAGAGAACAGTCAAGAGAGGGCACTAATCTATTGACCTACCAGGGTCTTAGTATTGATACCATCAGTTCCTGCCTATCCAAAGACTCCATCCTGTGCTGGCCAATTACAAAGATTAATGCCCCTGTTTCTCCCTGTTCTCTTTCCTACCCACAAGGTTCTATGGCTTATGTGCACACAGTTCACGGTATCTTACGGGGTAGGTCTCACATTCAGATGATCCTAGCTAAGACCTTAATGCTGGTGAAAGTCAGTGTCAGCAATAATAATGGTACTGGATTGTATCTCCTCTGGATATCTTGGAAAAGTTACTTTCTGAACTAAAATTCAAGAATCCCTAACTATCTGAGTAGGGACTGTGGGAGGCAGAGTACAAAACCAATATATGCAAGTTCTACTCTTTTAAAGTTGCCTGCCTATGAATGGTGAGAAACCACCAAATCATAGGCCATTTCCACACTAGCCTGTTATAGCACAATGATTCCACTTTCAACATCCTCTGGAATCCTGGGGTTTGCAGTTTCGGGAGGGGCCTTTTGAATCCTCAGCCAGAGAGCTCTTTGGCTTCAGTAAACTACAAACCCCAGAATTCCACAGGATGCTGAAAGTGGAATAATTTCACTATAACAATGTAATGTGGAAATGGCCAAGGAAGTGATCATGGCTACCTGGGGAAGACCCAAAGGCCGGATTGTGACCCAGGGCCTGTAATTCATCATCATCCAATAGTACATGCTTTTGAACAGACATAATGCAATTGGCATGTTAATTCACGCTAAAGGAGGGAACCACTTTTCACATCCGGGGAAATATGTTTTCCATTTCCTCTTCTTGCTGTTATTTTCAGGTTCAATTTTCCATTTGTCCCCTCAGGACTTTTCAAGTGTGGCTAAGAAAGGAATAAGGGAACAAGAGCCGAAATACAAGAGCATTGACATTTGTGGAAAATGCAAGTACCATCTAAAGGAGGAAAAGGAAACTCAAGCTTTGACTCAGCAGATAGCATCTCTGGCAAACTAAATAAGATGAATGGAAGGTGAGAGGTGAGGGCACTGTGCAGCCATGAATACCTTGGAAAAGAGACAAAAGGAAAAATGATGTGGGGTCATCCTCTCACGTGAATCAAGCCTCCTTAGAAGCAACATGGCTTTTTAAGGTCAGAGACACATTCAACTGAAATAGCTTTTATGATTTTATTGCTTCTGAAGCAAAGCTTAGAAAAGTAACTCTGTTTGGATCACAGTTCCCAAAATCCCACAGGGGACTCTAGGAATTATAGTAAAAAGGTAACTTTCTCAAGCTCTGCTGTGTAGGACTGCATTGCTACAAAAACATAGAATGTTTAACCCCCTCTCTGATACTACTTCTTTTTTCCCCGTAACAGTTTTTTTCCTCACACTGGTGCCCTCCAGATGTGAAGAACTATGGCCCTTTCTGCAACTTACCTTTTCTTGGCGCTGGGGTGCGGGGATCATGCAAGCAGCCTCTTGAGGGAAGCTCTTGCATCCCTGCTGCTTCGGCTGTGCAGCTGCTGCCTGCCAGCCAGCAGGCAGCATGAAGGCTCAGTCAGGCATTTTCCCAGGCTGCGCTGGGGAAGGAAGTGCGAGTGCTGTGGCTCCAGAGGCTCCGCACACACGGTAAGTGCACATGGGGCCCTGGAGCGATGTGCAATTGCGCACCATTTTTGGCTAAAAGCCAAAAATGATATAGTGCACAATCGACACCTGCTGGCCCCAGCAGCATCACGCGATTGCGAGGAAGTAATCTGAAATGCTCCTCGCATTCATGTGACACTCTGGAGGCCCTTTCACATGGCAAATGCCATGCGAAAAGGGCCAGAAACTTCCACTAGCTTATTAAATCAATGAGATCTTCTGTGTGTTGACTCACCATTCAAAGAGACATTCAGTTTAGGACATTGAAAAATATACACAGCACTAGACAGACTAGCAAGTGGTGAGGAATGCTGGGAACAGCAGTCCAGCTATATCTGGAGAATCACATGCTTACTCATGTACTACAGTCAAAGGAGGAAGGAAGGAAGGAAGGAAGGAAGGAAGGAAGGAAGGAAGGAAGGAAGGAAGGAAGGAAGGAAGGATGGATGATAGGCAAGCAAGCAAGATGGATTAGCTGAAAAACTCAGCCACAATTGCTTATACACATGTAGTTTTTATTTTGTATTTTTTCTTGGTGACTCCAGTACCTTGTTTGGCATGTATAATATATCTTTTATTCTGGGTAAGGCTGTCTAAAGAAGGTACTCATGACAGCTAGGAGCCAAAGTACTCTGGTGGTCATACACTGGGCAGTTCACCTGTATTGTAATTGGCTATTTTTACCAAAATATTTATATCTGCCCTATGTTTGAAGATCTCAGGGCAAAGTACAGGCAGAGAAACGAACCCCAGGATTCCATAGGAGGTTGAAAGTGAAATAATAATCCTATAACAGTCTAGTGTGGAAATGGCCCTAGTTGAGTTTAAAGGACTTATCTTTCTACAACATGTAAAATATAGGAAGTCTGTGTAAAGGCACATGCCTTCCTGACTAGAGCTTAGTCAAGATGTTTTGCTGCCTGAGGCAAAGGACAAGATGGCACCCTTTTTCTATTCCATGTTGACCAGACTAGCAACTAACCTTACTTCAGCACGATGAATGAAACAATATTTTCCATGTTGTAGGGCTAGTAGACATAGATCTCTGTGCCATAACATATTTCTGTTCTTCTCTACCTACCAGCATTTGCTATTTTAAGCAGCTACTTTA